>PVLD010000832.1:192532-242959 GCA_004027595.1 Dinomys branickii
AAAAAAAAAAAAAAAAAAAAAAAAAAAAAAAAAAAAAAAAAAAAAAAAAAAAAAAAAAAAAAAAAAAAAAAAAAAAAAAAAAAAAGACTTCTACAGGTAAATGTTCACAACTAGAGACCATACTCATAAGTGAAATAAATCAGATCTGCATGAGCAAGCAACATATTGTCTCACTAGTGTAAAAACCGGAAAAGGGAATAAAAATTAGGACGTATGGTAGACATTGTGAAAGGAAAGGAAATTTCTCAAAAATAAAGAGCAACTGGGATAAGGCTAAAGAGAAAAGAAATAAGGAGAAAATTATGTATATATGTACATACAGAATAGCCAACATAGTTGTACTACTGACTCCTAGTGCATTACTGAAAGGAACAGTTAATGATTAATTATTTGATCAATCTTGCATGTCTATATTTGTTCTGAGAAACCACTTCGAAGATATCAATATGTAATACAACAACCATTGATAATTTCCTACCACTTTGTCTGTAATTCAGTATTGCTTATAGCATTCTTAGGATATTTTGTAAATGGCTGTCTGTTTGTTAATGTTTTTGGTCTTTTATTTGTAAAATAAGTCAAAAAACAAATGCAAAAACCCTGGGCAAAAGGTTACAGACTGATGGTAGTGTTGAACGTAGACTAGAAAGCTTTGTATCTGTCCTCGTCTCCCTCAGGACACCCATTGCCATGATGATATTCTACTGCTACTTCACTTTTACTGTCACTAAATGTAAGTGTAATTTAAAAATGAAATGTATCATATAACTTCTTTGCTTATACTTCATAAAATAAAATGGTGTCATTAAATAGAATACTAAATAGAATGAATTTGTTTAAACATAGTAGCAATATCCTTTGCTCTATAGATTTAGAACTGCCTGCCTCACATAAGTGAGGCAAACGTGGGAAAGATGATGACGGCGAGGAGGATGATGATGTGCGCGTGATTGTGAAACGTAGTGAACTTAAATAAAGTTCTCATTTAAATCTTGCTAGTATGTAGTCACTGCGTCCCTTTGGTACCCTATATGTAACTTGATAAATCTGAAATTCCAGTTCTATCACATGAACAGTGTTGAGAAAATTAAATTCATTTTATAGATTTAATGGAAACAAGATAGCATCATAATTTTAGAATTTTGTGGTTATTTCTTCTAAAGGAGCTATTTAGCTGAGTGTCACAATATGCGGCTGAAATGTTCTTCCTTACTGACCTTACTCTATTAAAATATCAAAGCATAATATTTCATAGCCTTTGCCTTTCTTTCATTATGCCTAACTCTAGGTTTTATTGACCATAAAACTATGTAACCCCTTTTAAAAATGATCCATATAAATTCTTGGAACAATTTTTCTTTTATCATTTAAACAATGCAGGAGATTTTTAGCTCTTCTCAGAAGGAACCTTAGAATAGTACGGAAGCTGAATATTGTCAAATCAGTATTTGTACGTATGGGTAAAGGAAATAGTTTTCATTTCATCAGCTGTTCTACGCATCTATTCTTAGCATCAGTATGGGCATTCATGCCATGAATTACACATATTTATTTTTTAAAGCACAATGAAATGTGTAATATTTTACAGTATGAGAAATATACTGTATACCTTTATACATGTGGTAAGAAATACATACTTCACACTTTAAAATTCATATGCTGAATCAAATTGAGGATGTATTATCAGATTTCAAAAAATGATTGTTGGGTTTAAATTGATCAAACATTTTTAATTAATCTTTTTGTCTTTTGAATTAAAAGAAACAGATGCCTGTTTGATACAGTAAAAATCTAACCCACTCCAATTCAAAACTTTACAGAGAGGTTTTAAAATTTATTTTTACTTATATTAGCTTATCTTAATAATTGTTTTTGCTTTTCTGTGACAGGCTATGACGCCACTAGATGTCTCAGAGGAAAGTACAGAAGATAAGCTCTGAAAGTGGACATGTACAAAGGGAGGAAATTCAAAATTGTTTTTTCCCTTCTCTCCTTTTATAAGCTTAATTCATTCTCCATAAAATTAGATGAAACATGAAAATGAGATTGATATTACCAATCTAAGGAATGCTCATGCTTCTATCTAATAAGGAATCGATCAGAAGGTTGGAACCTCATCTCTATAAAATTTGGTAGTTATCTGTGAAGATCACAGACTCCCTATAATTTTTATATCATAGTCATAGGTTATTAAAGTTTCAGTATAATGAGAGTTTCTGCACAATGAATCTACCTAGCATATAGCCTAATAAAGAGAAGTATAACGAGATAGTGTTTTCCTCTAAATTACTAAGCAAATTAATCTATGTTAGATCTAGAAATAAGAACAACTCCTATTTGTGTGTTGCTTAGAATCCAGTTTTCCATGTCATACGATAATATATATTAATAACCTGTGAGGACATAATAACATTATCATTATAGGACTGAGGAGGGTAGCTTCCAAAGAATGCTCTGCTGCTTCTTGATTTTTAATTTTCCTATACATAACTCACATTATTTTGTGAATGTTTGTATGTTCTTGTCATTCATAAGCACCTCTCAGAAAATGGTGTTATATGTAAAACATATGACCCAAAGTTATAGTGAATGTTTAAAATTTTTAAAAATATTCTACAATTAAAGGGCACATTACATTTAATCTCCTTTGTCTCAGACAATCCTATCCCATCACTCTCACCACTTTCTGAGCAGTTCTGCAGGGACTGTAACGGTGCATAGCCACACCCAGATCAGAGTCAGATTTTCTCCAAGTCAAGAAGAGACAAGTGCTAGCAAGAGTTTGTTGTCCATTATGTGGCCTAATTGAAGTGCTTGTGAATTTTCTTCTGAACCTCATGCTCAAAGTGTCTTATGGATATGATGCGAAAAGCTCTGGAATTGATGAGGAAGATGGTACCAAAGTGAACTCAGACCAAGCTGACAGTGTTCAAGGTGCAAGGCTCTCTTAAATTTTCCAATGGCTGACATTATATATCTTCCTTAAACTGAATAATAACATTGAGTCTAAAGGATCAGCAGCCATGTAGGGCAGCCTCTGGCTATCTTGGAGCCTGATGCATATTACTAAATTTTCCACTCGTTTCTGTGGTAAATACCCAAAAATATACACAAAGCACAAGCCAAAGAGGCTTTATTTATTAGAAAAAAAATAAGGTCAAAGGAGGCTATTTCTGTGCTCATTGGAACATATTAAAAGAACCTTATAAACTAGAAGAAGGAATTAAAGTAGAAAAGAATGGTTAAAATAACAAATGGGTCAAATGCCTAAAGGGCCTGATTTAATCTCATGGAGTTCATATTGCTTACGCAGCAATTAATTCAAATTGTTTACATCTTGAGTGTGATACTGTGCAAATAAGCATTGTCTTTCATATCCCAAATTTGCTACTTTTCTTCTATTGCTATGTGCTGAATTGTGTTCCTTTAAAGTTTATATGGTAAATATGTCCTCCCAGTGCTCTAGAATGTGACTGCGCTGGGGAGATGGTCTTTACTGAGGTCATTCTGGTTGAATGACGTTCGTGGTTTGGGCATTAGTCTCATATGGCTGATATCCTTACAAAATGAGTTTAGAACTCCTGTATTACTATATAAGGGAGATCATGTGAAAATAGCATACAATGATGGTTAACTAGAAGCTAAGGGGAAATTCCAGGCTTTGGAAGAAACAAACTCTGCTGACATCTTTATTTTGGACTTCTAGTCTCCAGAACACTGAAAAAAAATAATTTTCAATGACCAACCCCTTGCTATGCAGCTCTTTTCTTTGCTAGCCAAAACAAGCTAATACATCAGCTGATTTATTTTTCTCTTAGAAATATACTGTCATATATTACTTTCATATATTAATTTTGATCCCTGGTGTGTTTCATTATAGACTATGTGTGTCAGGTTTCCTAGGTAGATTGAGATACTCAGTAAGTTTTAAAATTGGTGTTATTATCTGAGTCATTTTAGTGTGATAACCCTTGCAGAACCCAGGCAATATGGAACCAAAACATTCTGTCTTTTACTATGAGATACAGTGTTCCTTGGTAAGCAAAAGCCGTAGAATTCTAATTATCTTTCTCAATCTGTTTTGTTGAAACCCTTCATTCTTGTAAAGAGCCATAAATCATTCACTGCTTTGCATCTCAACTTATATTGTTTCTTTTTTATTTAAAAACATTAACAAACAGACAGCCATTTACAAAAGAGCATAAGAACAATACAAAAAATACACAGTTACAGACAAAGTGGTGGGAAGTTAACAATGGCTGTTGTATTACATATTGATATCTTCTAATTGGTTTATCAGAAGAACAAATATAGACATGTAAGGTTGATCAAATAATTAATCATTAACTGTTCCTTTCAGTAAAGCAAGAAAAGATAATAGTATGACTGCTAGCTATCCTGTATATACATGCATACTTGATTTTCCCTTCTTTCCTTTCTTCTTTTCCACACTGCAGTTGCCCATTATTTCGAGCATTTTCCTTTCATTTCACAATGTCTATCACACCTCCTAGTTTTTATTCACTCTTTCAGGTTCTTACACTAGTAATACAATATGTTGCTTACACATGCAGGTCTGATTTATTTCACTTATAAATATGGTTTCTAGTTGTGATCATTTACCTGTAAAAGCCTCAATTTTATCTTTCTTTATAGCTGAGTAATACTTCATTATATAAAAGTATCATAATTTTTTTATCCAATCCTCAGTGGATGGACATTTGGGTTGCTTCCACAATTTAGCAATTACAAATTGTGCTGCTGTGAACATAGGTGCACATATATCGCTGATGTGATGACTTCAGATCTTTGGGGAAAATACCCAGAAGGGGAATAGCTGGGTTGAATGGGACCTCCAGACCTAGTTTGCTGAGGCATCTCCAAACTACTTTCCAGTGGTTTCAGCAGTCTGCATTCCCACCAGCAGTGCAGGAGAGTTCCTATTTCTCCACAACCTCACCAACATTTTTTATTGGTTGATTTCTTAATGCTGGCCATTCTTCCTGGGGTGAGGTGAAATCTCAGTGTTGTTTTAATTTGCATTTCTTAAATAACTAATGATGTTGAACACTTTTTCATGTATTTGTTTGCCATTTGTATTTCTTTCTCTGAGAAGTGTGTATTCATCTCAGATGCCCATTTTTGGATTGGGTCTTTAAATTTTTAGGTGATGATGTTTTTTTAATTCTTTATATGTTCTAGACAGAAGACCTTTGTCCGAAGGACAGTCAGCTAAGATTTTTTCCCAATTTGTGTGTTTCTTTTTACTCCACTGGTGATTTCTTTAGATGTGCAGAAACTTTTCAGTAGGATGAGATCCCAGTTATTGATTCTTTGATGTATTTCATGGGCAGTTTGGTTTTGTTCATGAACTCTCTGCCTACCCCTACGTCTTCAAGGTTTTTACCTACTTTTTCTTCCAATAGATGTAGTGTTCCTATTGAGCCTATGTTGTTTCTACATTTTTTATTTTGATGATTTCAAGAAAAATGGTTCGATCGCACCTCAAGTATACTAATTCCATCCCCTTTGAGAAGTAATAGCAGTAATGATATCATATTGCTTCAGCTTAGTGAAAGAAGCAGACTAAAGAGCACTAAAAGCTAAATGAAAGAACTAAAAAAATTTCCATAAAATGGAAATTTCTGAAAGTTATGCTTTATTTGGAATGTTATGCATATCTGCCTAAATAAGTTAAATATTTATTCAATATGTCTTCAAATTTTATAAATAAATGTCTGCTTATAATAATAATTGGATCAATATCCAAAACCACTGAGGCCCATGTAAGCCAACAGCAATGCAACTGACAAATGCTAGGACAAGACCCATCCACCACTGCAGCAAAATTTCACATCCTGTTCATTCTTACTTCTGATGAGAGGGGTACATAAATTCATACAATAAAAGTGACTGTGATGTTGTCCCCAAAACCACAATTGGAATTCACACCCTCAATTCTTGGATGAAAAATCATATCATGGAGAATCACGGTTTTGGACTAGGTTGCAAAGACTCTATGAAATCTAGTACAAAGAATCTATCTCCCTTTACTATGAGATTTTAATTGCTTTCTTTAACAAATAATTAGTTACTATTCAAAATTAAGAACGTATTTTAGAGTTATAACTCCAAAAATGCTAGACTATCCACCAAAGTCTCCTGGACTACCTACTTGTGGGTAATTATGTCTCAGAAAAGCCCGTTCCAGCGTATTGTGGATCAGGAAGACGGTATCAGTGGGCTTGCAGAGAAAACGGTGGAACTGTTTCTGGTTTTCGCTGTACTTACTTACTCAGCTACTCCTCTTAGAAAACACATCAATACCTGGAATGTTTAAAAAATAGAGCATAATTATGTAAGCAGCCTAAACAGAAGAGCATTTTTATATTCTACCATATTTTCATTTTTCATCTAAATATGCTGAGTATTGTTGCTCTAATATTAGTAAAAATTCTTTGGAAAGCCAAATATTTTGACGTGAGTTTAGTACAATACCCTATAATTTATTGTGAAAAAGTGAACCTGTTGATTTTAGCGTTTAACCATAGAATATGTATTTTCCTTACTGGAGATTATGTTTTTACCTTTCTATTTAAGAAAATGGCAATAACAAGAACTATTCCAACTAATTCTATTCACTACTCACAATAAAATAGTTAAATATTAGAAGCCATTAATCTTAGAAGTGCTGTTTAAAGCACAGAAGGCACAAAACTATATGGAGGGGAAAATTATTAAAGACAACATTTGCTAAATTAAAATATATGTCTCCAAATATTCAAACTGATATAACTGCATTTTCTGACACTAGGATGCTTAATTGAAACCTCTTTTTTGTTTCTCCCTAGTCAAAACCAAGCCCAAAGAGTAGTCTGTTCACTTGCTCTTTTTAAACACAACTATAAATCAACAATATGAAAAACGTCTTCAATGTACATAGAGCAACACTGCTTGAGAATGGTAAGTAGTGATTTGAAAGCTTCATTTGACCTCAGACCTTTCCAATAAAGGCTACCAAGCAATATAATGTCTTCATTCAGTATCTTAATTGCAAAATTATTGATTTACTTAAATGACTTTTTTAAAGAACAGCAAACTCTTCAGACACATTTTGTTTTCTATCTAAACTACTTGGTGTTTTCTGGTAGCCTAGGTATTTATGAAAATTTAGAGGTGTCTGTACTTTTACGTTCTCAATAATTGAAAACTTGGAGGTTTACTGTAAACACATTACATCAAAGTCTAGAAAGTCCTTTGTTAAAAAGAAGAATCAATTTTATTGAAATTGAATTCTACAAAAAAATGCAAGCACAATTGATTGGTTTCATAGGGTTGTTGGTAGCTTTATGTCTTGCCCAAAATGCCCTGCTGCCTAGATTTTCAAACTGACTTATTAAAGTCAAGAAATACTTTTGGAAATTAAAATGTTATGGTCAGTTATCTGCTTGTTCACATCAGAATGGGGAAGTCACATTTGAACTATATTCACCTCCTTTCATAGTACTTTTAAAAATAATCAGTAATATTCAAGATTCAACAAAAGATACCATTTTACAATTTCATGACTGGATCCACTTAGAAAGAAAAGTAACAATTTTGCAAAATGCCTTAGAGATTCAGCCAAATTAATTTAATGCCTACTGAATATTATGGCTTAATAATCTGGATTTCTTCTTGTCACAGAAAAAAATCTATTACTGTATATTTATTTTGTTTCATGTCCATCAATATCTAAAAATTCTAATTGATATTTTCATATATTAATAAAAATCTATTTACATTTATGTCAACTTTAGCATCACAAATACTACCTCTGTAAGAAAATCTCAAAATTAATACCCACTTGAAAGGGGTAGTTACATTTTTATCAGGTTGGTGAGAGTTAAAGATTCAATACCCACAATATTTGGATTACATTAGTATTTTCACCTAAGCAAAGTACATAATCAAGGTATTAATCACCCATAACAAAGGAAATAACAAATATTGTATTTTCAAAAAAGTTACCTTAATGGCTAACTAAAGCTTAATACTGTTGAGTGTAACTAAATGCACCTCATGGGTATCTCCCCTGATACATGAGCACAGGAACTGGGGTATTCATACACTAAGTCTATCACTTAGTGATTGAGGGCTCTTAACAGCACGGATGGCATCAGTTCTCAGTCTCTTGTTTATCTGCTGTGCTGTCAGTGAGAGGAAGATTTTTCAGTTAGTGAAAAATAAGGGGAAATGATGAAGGTGCTGACTGCGAAGAGAAAGGCAAGAGTGTCCTGAAGCCACCTTTACGACATTACTACAAAATAGCTTAGGTACCTAACTTATAATAGAAGTCTTGTTTCTGCTCACAGTATGGGACCACAGATTGCAGCTGTAGTCTAATGATCAACTTTTCCATTGATTTGGGGCTGTGAGTGAGATAGCACATCCAGTCAGGAGCAGACACAGCACCAGCCAGAGAAAAAAAAAGAAGAGAGATCAGGGTCCCAAAATCACCAGTAAGGCTTCAATGACAAAACACCGCCCACTAGATCCTACTTCTTAAGGATTTCTCCCACTTCCCACCCTGGGCAATAAGCCTTTAACACGGGAGGATGTTTACCCAAACCATAGCAAAATCTATGGGAATATATTGTAAAGACATATCTCAAAACCAAACCTCATCATAGTCATTACACAAGTCAGAACTCATGAAAATAATTTAGGCGACTGCACCAGCAGCACTGTACCTTGCATTTACAAGACTTTGCAGTTACAGCTTATGATAATCATTGTAATGATATACCTGAGTAATCAGGTTTAAAAGGGGAGAGGTTTATTTTATTGCACCATTTCAGATCTTTCAGTCTATTTTAGGTTTGTTCATTGATTTGAGGTCTGTTCAAGTTAGCACATCGAGCTTCAACTATGTAGCTGAGGAAGCTGCTCACTTCCTAGCAGCTAGGAAACAAAGAGAGATGGAAGAAACTAGGGCATCAAGATGCCCTCCTAGCGCTCACTCCCAGCTCCTGATATACCTCTCAGTAAGTTGTATTTACTGAAAGTTCCACTATTCTCTGAGGTGAGGATCAAGGCTTTCACAGGTAGACCTCTGGAGGACATTCCAGATACAAGCTGGAACAATTCACTAATATACAGGGACATTTTTATATACTGACAATTTTATATTCTCAAAAAGCTGCATCCTTGGATGAAAAAATTCAAAATATTCCAGTATGAATTTGAGAAATTGTTTAACATGTAGCATACTGCTAGCTTTGTACCTGCAATTAAGCATTTTTCCTACTTTCAGACCCTAATTCCTAAATTAATTAGAATTCTCGATGCCAGAAGTAACAAAATCTAATCTGAGTTAGCCTATGGCAAATACAGGATTTAGGGCTCATGAAATCAGTATTGTTAGAAGCAAATAGCTCCAACCCGCTGTTTGTCTCAGAATTATATCTTTGCATTTTTAAATATCAGTGTTCTTCCTTTCAGTAGCCCACTGATGAGTTTTGTATACACACTGGGAAGGAGACTCATCACCTTCGGGTTCGTGTCTCCAGCTACACCAGTTAACATGAAAATGGAAGCTGCTCTGAATCAGGTACTGCTGAGCATGTATCTACCTTGGAGTAGTTCCTAAAAGTTAAGGCAATTCTATTAAGAATAGAATTAAGGTTCTGTTATGGTTTGTGTCTAGATGTTCCCTCAAAGCCTCATGCAGTCATGTGATGGGATTCTAGAGTTTATGATTGACTCATGGTCCAATGTTGGATTGTGGATGTGAGTGCTGCACCCATCCTAGGGTAGAGACTGCATACGATGTAAGGGAGGGGAAGAGCCTTGCTCTCTGCTGGTATCCCTTCCTTTTTGTTCTTGTTGCTTTTGCTGTGATCCTCCACCATGAACTGCTGCCCTCTGCCATGTGCAGCTGTGCCTTGGAGCCAGCTGATCATGGACTGAGATCTCCACCAACTGCAAACTAAATAAACCCTTCTTTACATGGTTTTGGGCATCAGGCATTTTGTCTCAGCAACAAGAGAAAAGCAGCCAAAACAATTGCGGACTAATTATATTTCTTTACAAGAAGAAACATCAATTTTGATTGGAAATTCTTAGTTAAATCTCATATTTGGGGGCTGGGGATATAGCTCAGTGGAATAAGCGCCTGCCTAGCAAGCACAGGGTCCTGAGTTCGATCCCCAGTACTGAAAAAAAAAAAATCTCGTATTTGGAAAGAGGATTAAGTAGTTTTGTAATAAAAAGCATAGGGTGCTCTTTTTCCCCAACAGAAGGCTTTAAAGGCAAGAAAAAAAGCAGGTAAAGAAAATTTAAAATATGTGTGTAAATATATACATATACAATCATATTCAAATGCAAGACTGTCACTCAAATGCTTTATGCCTATAGATAATTAGCAATTTACACCTATTTCTTCAAAATCAGCCATGACTTGGAAAAACTAAATAAAATGCTATTGTTAGTATTAAGAAATTTTATTTTCTTTTCTAGATAGTTGATTCTATCTGTAGGAATTACATTGGTGAAAGTGTAACAGTGGGGGAAGATAATATGGGGTAGGATTCAGACTGACTGCATAACCTTTCCTTTTGTTTGTGCAATTAAATTTTACATGTTTATAATTATTTATTTAAATTTGATGTGAGAACCAGTTGTGCAACACACTTGTGATGCCAGCCCTATGGAGGTTGAGGTAGAAGGATCATAAATTTGAGGCAAGCCTGGGATATGTAGCAAGTTCAAGTTCATCTTGGACTATGCACGTTATAGACTGTCTAAAAAATCAATTTAAGATGAGATATTGATTGAACAATGCTCAATTTTCTTCTAAATCCTCATCATAATTCAACCACTAATTCTCATCTAATGATGAAGATTTCTTTTCCCCCATGAAACTAAATTTATATTATTGCACACTTGCAATAGGAGTCAAATTTTCTAGTCTAAATTAAACAATGGCATTGTTAATAGAACCCTCTTATTTCACACTGGATCTCATATAAGGAAAATAATTTGACATCTAATGTTCACATTTCCTGCTTTTGATCTACACAAGCTAATATGAAAATGAAATTGGATTTTAGAGCATTTCCAATTTTTCTTCATTCCTCCCCTGA
Source organism: Dinomys branickii (assembly GCA_004027595.1). Lineage (NCBI taxonomy): Eukaryota > Metazoa > Chordata > Mammalia > Rodentia > Dinomyidae > Dinomys > Dinomys branickii. The sequence goes on from PVLD010000832.1 coordinate 203,659, forward strand.
GAAATTTATGACACTGAACAATTGCATCTTTACTCTGATCTTGATTTAATCATCTGTCTGGCCAGTGATGACCTTATTAATACAGATAGGCTTAGATGAGCAACCCAAGTCTGTTCAGAAAAAATCCTTTAGATATTAGGCAAATGCTTAGAATAAAAGCTTCATAGTGAAATCTAATTAAAAGAAATTTAAAATTATCATATAGGATAGGAAGATACTGGTCTCACAGGTAATTACTAAGAATTTTAAGCACACACACATGCAAGATGACACAAATACATAAACACACATGTGCATTTTGAAGGTCAGCATGATAAGGAGAACAATTAGAAGTATATTGGTACACCTAACATGCAAAATATTCCTTTTCATTATTATTTTGGTGAAACTTAATATGTTTTTACTAAAATGTCTTGAATGTGTGATAAAAAGGCTAGAATCTTAAAATAAGAATTTTTTTGTAATTGGAAATTGTTATGTTCAATGAAAAGGAAATCAGTTGAAAATTGTTGGCAGCCTATATACTATATATGTTTTAAAGTATCATGAAGTACATGAAAATGCACAAAGTATAATTGTTCAGTTTGATTATCAGTACAATGTGATCACATACAAGTAAACAGAGCAGGTTAAGACCCAGAATATTACAAGTACCCCCAAAGTTCTCAAGTGCTTCCTCCCTTTGAGGATCTTACCTTCTTCCCCAAAGGAAAATTAATCTCATTTCCAGAACACATTTTTGCATTCCTTGGTGTTTCACATAAATTAATCCATGAAGAAATAGTTCTTTTGGGTTTGCTTTAATTCTCATTCTCTCTTTGATACACATTTACATCATGTAGTAGCCTATTACAGTATTATATAATATTCCACGATATTATATATTCATTCAACTGATATACATCAGTTTCTTTTATCCAATTTTGTGCAATATTTTTAACAACTTTATAAATATAGCTTAATATTCATATTCATAAGCTGTATGTATTTTAATACTCATATTTACAAGTCTTTGTTTACTTAAATGAAAGTAGAACTACTAAGTAATGGAATAGATATAGGCTTGGTTATACAGTGAATGCTGCCAAGGTTTTCCCACTGTAGTTGTAATAACTGAAATAGCATACATTATCCTAGTAGTGCATGTCAGTTTTAATTGCCTTAAATCATACCTCAAAATTATATTATCATTATTAAACATTTGTACCTAACCTACTCTTGGGATACTGGTATTAAGTTGTAGGTTTAGCATGTATTCAAGTCACCATGGCGGGGTATTGGGAAAAGTTTTCAATTAGCAATAATAGCTCCTCAGATAAAACTTGGCTACAATACTGCCGCTGTGCAATGCTAGCAGGTATTCTATTAATGAGAAATGCTGAGTGCTTTTCAGGGTTTTATGATTCACGGGAACATTAATTGGCAAAATTTTTATTCAACTCAACAACGTTTTTAATTGTTTTTCATTCTTTTTCCAATTGATCTACAGGATGTGTTTTCATATTCTGCACACAAACCTCCTGTCAGTTATTTGAAGAGTAACTATAAAATGTACGGATCAAATGACCACATTTTGCAAGTTTGAGAGCTTGTAGTTTTAATTACCTTGAGACAATTGACAAAAGCAAAATAAAATTCAAAGGAAAATTCAGACAACAAAAACAGATCTAACAAGCTAGAACGCATAATGATCCTTTTTACGTGTGTACCAAATGTAATTTTCTTCAAAAGGCTTGTTATTTTGCTCTAATTAATGTCATTTGAATAATGCAAGCTTTTTATAGTTATGTAGTCTAATATTACATTTTACACCATTTGTTTAAGTCAAATCTATTTCAAAACTTTATGCTATCAGTCAAATTTCTCTTCCCAGCTCTCCACTGTAATTATTGTAAACATAATAGGTTTTGAAATTAACTAAGGTAGTTCTTCTCTCCTTCATTTTCCAAGTTTGCGTTGCTATTCCTGGCCTTTTACATACTTCTATATTTTTACACCCAAGTTGTTAGTTTCAGTAATAAATTTGCTGGGTTTAGTATAGACTTTGCTTATATGTTTATTTTAGGGAGACTTACAGTCAATAATCATGATAGATCTTCGTTTTAAAAAAAGTTTCTTCCAGTAATGTTTTTGAATTTTCTCTATATGTTTTGCTCCTAGTTTTTATTTTATTTATTTCTATGTAACTGATTGTTTTTATTCAGTATGAAGTTCCTTTTAGAATTTTGTTATTTTTCATTTTTAACCTATAAAATACTTCATTTCTAAAAATCATAGTTTTACTTATATTTTTCCAATCCATTTAGCTCTTATTTCTTATTACTGTTCTACTAAAGAAGTCTAGCATGATGCCGACTGCTCATGGTCATGGTGGTAATTCCTTTCTCTTTCCTTTCCTCAGGCAGAAAAGTCTCAATATTTCATTTTTAAAGATGAAGTTTTAGTAGGTTTTCTTGAAAATTTACTTCATAAATTTAAAGCAACCTGTTATATCCTGCTAAGAATTTCTTAATAAAATGCTTTTTTTATATTTATGATTCCATTTTTACCTATTAATTCTGTTATTATGATAACAATTAACTTTTGAATTGTTGAACCAAGTTTGCCTTATTGAAATAAATTTTACTTGGCCTTGACCTTTTCCTCATATTTCCAATTGCTGGATTTACTTTCTTCATACTTTTTAGGATCTCATTCACCCATAGTTATGAACGACGTTTTCCTAAAATTTTACCTTATATAGTACTAAAGTCTGATGTTTGTACCAATTTTATGTGGGCTTCTTATCATATGCTGGAAATTATTTTATTTTTCGTTTGGTTTGTTGAAGACAATAAGCCCAAGAGTAGTTAAAATGGAGAAAGCTGAAAGCCACAGCTCCTCTAAACACATGCTGCAATAAGAGAAAAGAGGCCATGATGAGGACACGACTCATTTGTGGAACTAACAAAGACATATACCAATTTATAGCCAAAGAGTTGGATTACTGCATGTCAGTGGATGGAAATTACTCAGAGAAGTACTAAGGGAAGGAGAGACCCTTGGGAAAATGACATAACCCCATTCCTAGGGAAGGAAAACTGGGAAGGCAAATGTTGGGAATGATCAGACCTCATGCGTGGAGAATCTCTAAACTGACTTCTCAGGATGATTGCTAAAACGCACTCTGCAAGCCTGCAAAGAATGGGAAGTAGAATTAAGATCTAGTTGAGAAAAAGATGCAGACAAACCTTATTAAGATAGGGCCAGCAAGGAGGTCTTTGCTCCTCTGAACAGTTCCTCTGGAATAACCCAAATGCTTTCACTGCTGTTGTCTTTTGGTATCACTGACTGCCTGCACCCCCGCTGGATTATTTTTTCTGGTAGGTTTTAATTCACATTTAAATTTGTGTCAGTTTGCGACAATCATGTTTTCTATTTTCTCTTATTTCAGGTTTGGAAAGTTACTCTTCTCAATGATTTTTCCGCTTAATCAAATTGTTGGTTATATTAGTATGAAACGTGAATATATTCATCTGGAATCTTTATACCTCAGTTAATTTTTTCTGAACACTACTCTTTTGCTATAAAATACTACAGAGCTGTTTAAAAATGTTTTCATCAATAGGATGTTTAAACGGCTGCAACTGTTTAACATAGGATGAAATCACTTCATTCAGGCAGATATTGAGCTAAGTCAGTGTAAAAATACTTGCAATTGTTGAAAATAAGTTTTAAAATAAAATTTAATGATATTTTATCATTCCTCAGAGATATATTACTAAGTTTAGTGTTCTCTTTAATTATTGTCACTAATTAGATGGCTAATTTTAGGCTATTTTTCTAAATTCATAAATTGTTGTATAACTATTGATATGCATAATGGGATTTGTTGATTTGTTTTCCTTTGATAATGTAGTAGGAAACAATTATTAAAAACCTACATGGGTTAATATTCAGTTCCAAAATATTCTTATACAAAAAGTTACTTTCTGTACAAATGTAACCTTCCTGTTCTGTAAATATAAATTTTATTACCACTCATCTCATCAGATTATTTATAGGCTACACAAGTTAATCTGCATAATATATACTGTAGTGTATGAGACATGAGATATATTTAATTAGCTATATTTATAGAGGATATTAAGAACATCTGTTAACCTTGCCAAGGGGATGTAATGATATTATTCTGGATAGAAGCATTATCATAATCTATGAAACAATTTAAGTCAACGTATTTAAATATAGAGTAAGAAATAATCCAAGTTGATATTCTAGGGAAACAAATTCTGTTGTAAAAGTCTGTACACAGCTTTTCAGAGGGAGAGAAGTGGTTCTGAGAACAGTTATGGGGGTGTGTGGGGGGGTTGGGAAGTGGGTTTCTGGAGCTCTTTTGCAGTTTGATTGTTTTCAAGTTTAATAAGTCAGTGGTTTATTTAGCAAGATCATTTCTACGTAAGAATATGATTTAGAGCACTTACAACACTGAAGAGATTGTGTGAAATCATAGGTCTTATATCTGTTTTCCTCAGTTTCCCCCATCTTTTTGCTTAACAGTAAAAGCCATTGTTAGGTTCACATAAACACATTCTTTACAGCTGCCGTCTTCACAGAAAAGGGGCTATAAATAGAAACGGGCATTTAGTCAGTCACAGGCTGGAACGTTCAGCCGTGCAGTTGTGACAGCTAATGAGCTTCTGAAGCCTTAAGAAGCCTCGGCAATCTGCAATATGTCTAACATGTCTTCAAGTGCCATAAAAGAGAGCATTTGTTTTATTTCTTCCTTTGACCTGCAAACTGGTAAGCTCTTTGCTCCGAGATGCCCGACTCGCATACTTCAGGGTTTCCATATTTGCACTTGCTTTTTGATCAGAAGCAGTATGACCTGCAGATGTGTAAAACTCAAAGCTCTCATGTTTTCGTCATTCAGGTCCGATGCCTGTGCAAAACACTTCCTTGAAAGGTTGAGGTTTTCTGGTTTGCCTTGAGTATATTTAACCTCCGTGTGTAGCAGAGAGTGCAGGTGGTTGTGGGTATTGGCCATCACGAGCTCCTCCAAACAGAAGGTTGCATCTGCACAGTCGTGTTTGTCGGTAAAAGTTGTGCAAGCTCATGCCAGCCTTCTTGGTTGCCAACAAATTGTTCCATATTCTAAGACCTTTGTGATCTTTCTGGAATTTGGAGGCACCATGCTGAAAGGGGAGGTGACCCTTGTTGCATTCTTATAAGAACTGCTCAGGGGCACTTTGAGATTAGGATTGCCCTACAGATGTGCTTGCAGTTGATATGAGGCCCTTGTACACCATATTCTCCATATAAAGTATGTCCTTATATATATGCATATATGTTCTTATATATCATAATGATTCCATTCATCATGGGGAATTGATACAAACCGTATCAAATTCTTTTCCCTCTCCTCCCCTCCGTTACTGATTATTAACTAAACCCAGGGAAGGTTCTGGCCTACAATAGTATATCTCGTTTTGGTGAAAGGTAGTTGCCAACTAGAAATGCAGACAGCTTAGGTTCATGGAAAGGCACCCAACTCCCAGTAATTGTCAAAAGAAGTGCTGTGATCCAAATACAGCACACATACCATAGCTTCTGTTTATTCACTTACTCTCTCTTTCTCTGTCTCTCTCTGTACATATGCATATAATATATATGATATATATTCCATGCATTTTTTGTAAATATATTTGAATTAATCTACTTATGACCAAGAACATTTGATTTTGAAAATTTTCTTTTAAGCCTATTTTTACAGTAAGAGTAAACAAGATATAAATGAAAAATATGTTCTCTAAATAAAGTTCATTTCTGTATTAAGTGTATAAATTTGTAAATCATCTCAACTGTGAAGACGCTAAAGAAATTTATCACACTAGCATCACAGAGAATAAGTCACACTAAAACCTCCAGTATTGTCAGAGATGCAGACATTTCAACAAAATACACACTTCTCTAAACTATTTCACAGGTTGTTTGAAAAGACATCGCTTATCTATTGGCTTGAAATTCATACCTATTCAGATATGTATTGTGATGAGGGTAAACATTTTTCCTGAAACCAAGGCATAAGAAAACAACAATCAAACATGAAATTCATCACACAACTAGAATAAAAATCTTGCAAACTCTTAAATGCATTTTTTCAGAAGAACAAATCGTTGCAAAGACAAAAGGATAGCACTTATTATTTTATGAAGGAAAAGTGTTACATATTTTTCAAATAATTTGACTTTCTTAAGTATTTTACGGTTTTCACATCAGAAACACACATAGTGTGGAATTTATATTCAAAGTTGCTATAATTCTTAGTTATGTCAAACACAGATGTTTTATAAATTTTTCTGACAAAACCATCTTGTCTAAAAATAATCAGCTTGTCACTTCATCTGTGGTGCATCTCAGATTTCTTCAAGTTTGTGAAAAGTTTTCTTCAGCGTGAGCATGAGCTGTCCATTGAAACACTAATCTACCAAAATCATATGACGTAGTGATAGTCTATATATTACTATAATAAGCAAATCATTCACTAAAAAGTAGTTGTTAAAAATCCATAAAGTTAGTTTTGTGAATACTTTACAGTTATTGTTACCCACTGATCTCGTGGGGGTTGGTTTTAAGACCCTCATGCATATGAAAATCTGTAGATACTGAAAAAAAGGAGTAGCATTTGCACATAACCTAACAATCCTCTCGTATTCTTTAAATCATTTCTAGTTTATCTATGACACCAAATACAAGGTAAAATCTGTGTAAATATTTGTTATCCTCTATTATTTAATTAATATGCACAGAAAGAAACAGATAATATGTACAGAAAAATTTTGTACATTTTTAATATCTATGTATTTTTCCCCAAATGTTTTCAGTCTGTGGCTGGTTGATTTTCTGGTTTTGGAATCTACAGGTGAAGAAGACCAGTTGTGTTGATTTATCTTGACTTGTTGCTCCTGATTTGTTAACATTGGTATTTCCTTGTACAGGAAAGTTTGAGCATAGCAAGAGAGAGAACAGAGACAGAGGAATAAAAGAAGTGATAAGAAAAGGAAAGGACAGAGAAGGAGGAAAGAAGGGAAAGAGAAAACAAAGATGGAAAGAATGGAAATATCACTGCGATGTCTTGCCCAAGAAGCTCTGCACAATGCGCATGTTTTAATTGTATATTTACTGAATGTTACACACACACTCGCTTACACTCACATATACAAGCACTAGCCCTAAGAGTGAGTGGAAATACTGAGGTAGGAAAAGTTAAAAAAAAAAAAAGATGAAAATGTCATCAAACTTCAGGAAGTTCAGTTGTTTACCGGATAAAAATGAATAATTGTTCTTTATTTAATTTAGTGTTATTAAATTAAATTTTAATGTAGTATTGTTTGTGAAATAAACATTATATTTCTGACGTTTTATATTTTGAGCTTCATTTAACTATGTTATTACTAGTAGAATATAACATAATATTAACTGAAAGAAATACATACAAATTACTCTGACTAGAATAAATCCATTTTATTTTCATGGATGCAAAGTACGTTATGCTTACAGATTTAATTTTACTTCTAATTCAAAAATGTATATTGTTCTCTTTAAGTATATAGAAAAGTAGATGGCGTACAAATCTATACAAAAATGACAATGTTCATGAATGCTCAAAATAAACTGTAATATCTATGAATCATTTAATCAAACCCCTTTTAGTACTAAATCTACAACAAAAAAGAAAATAATTTTAAGTCAAATGTATTCCATTTTTCTTTTCATCTGTTACATACTGGAATATTTGTTATTTTACTTGTTCAAGAATTTAGTAAACACATTCTATGACTAAGTAATTTTATGTGATGGAAATAACACATGAGTAAGATATGATCCCTTCACTTACTGAGTTAGAAAATGTAGGTAATTTGAGTTATAACCAAAATACAAGTATTATACTGTATGTTTACTTATTATTTTACTCACTTATTAATTAATTCACTATATGTTCATTGTGATTCTTCTAAATGTCAGGCACTGTGTGTGACTTGGATTTCTAATATAAAATAAGTCCACAAAAACTCTATACTGTCTTTTCATGGACCTTTGGTTCTATAGAAGGGTTAAAAGGTAGACCACAATCTAGTAATGTGTATGTGTGTTTTGCATAATATGCATAATATGTCTAATGATACATATGACATGTTATATGGGATACATGTGTATGATACATATGTATAATACAGGTAAAAACAAAATTAACTGCAAATAATACACACAATATATATATGTATATATATGTATGTATATATATGTATATATATATAACAGATACAAAGGCAAGTGCTAAGAAAACTAATAAGTTAAAATAGAAATGTATAATATATAATGATGCAAATAAAAATATATGAAGAGCTACTTTGTAGTCTTAAATGAAGTAGGAATGGAACACTGAAAAATTCAGTCTGTGATATGAAAATAAACCTCATGAGTTGGAAGTGACTCAAAATTTTCCAAAAGGGAGTCATACCACTTGGTGTTTAGGTTTATAAAGTCAAATTCTCCTCTTTATGTACTTACTCTTTTTGTCTTTTTGAGACAGGGTCTGGCTGTGCAGCCCAGGCTGGCCTTGAGCTCATTTTGTAGCGCAGGCTGGCCTTGAACTCCCAGTGTTCCTCCTACATCAGCCTCCCCAGTGCTGGCATTACAGGCGTACACACCATGCCCAGCTCATTATTTACTTTTGAGCCTTTGGCTTGTGAGAAATTTTCTAAGCAAAAACACCTGACACATGTTTAACAACACCTACCACAATAAAAACTCAATAGCTAGTATTTACTGTTTACTAAGTGCCAGGCATGTAAAAGAATGTAAAATCTTATCAAGTCACTTGTCTGTTTAGGTGAAATGGGCCCTCTAAATTGATAGTGACCTTGAATATTTTTAAATAGTGTTACAGTATGATTTGATGAATTGTGTTTGTTATTCACTCTCATTCTGTTTGGATATACTGTTTTTTAAATTTTTTTACTTTAAACAGAAAAGAAAACAAAATAACAAAGATAAAAACAAAACAAAAACCAATAAAAGCGATACAGAATTTCAAAACAAGATGATAGGAAATTAACAATGGTTGTTACAGTACATATTGCTATCTTCAACAAAGTTACTCAGATTACCAGATGTAAGAATGCAAGGTTGATCAAACAATTAAGAAGAATAAAAGATAATAAAAAATAGAAACAATACAGTTTCACTAATCGAGATGGTAGGAATTAAACAATGGTTGTTATATTGTATATTATCTTCAAATTAGTTGTTCAAATTACCAGATCTAAGCATGCAAAATTGGTAAAAGAGAGATTTAAACATTAACTATTCCTTTCAATGAATATACTGTTTTTAAGCAGTTATGAGAGAGGAAACTTCAAACTGGCCTTCAGTCTGTATGTAAACTGGTCTGCGTCTCATTTATCTGTATTTCAGGTTTGTAGTGAGAAAGCTTAAATATCCTGGGTTACACACAAGATTTCCTCAATGACCCTGAATTCTGATGTTCAATACCCAAGCTTGAGAGACTGGTCAAAGTTCTGTCTATCACTGTGGCCTTACAGTGCTATGTTTGCTCATTTTTTCTGCATTTTGTTGGATTTGAACATCAGTAGAAGAGAAAAATGTATTAGCTTTACTTATCACATTACATCTTTTCTTAATCTTGAATCTGCAAGTTCTGCATTTCAGGGTATTTCTCTGATGAAAGTCTGGTACATTTCATCATGTTTTGTCAAATTTTCTAGACCCCAATCAGCTTCAAAGATTAAGTACATCTTGGGGCTGGCCTGTTATCCCTAGAAACTGATATATTGTTACCTATGTACTAGCATTTTTTGTAAAATTGAAAATATAAAAATAACAATATACCATGTGCATAGATTATTCTCTAAATATTGTTAGTCATTCAAATGACAAGAGAATTCCTATGATATGCAAAAATAAATGAAATTTTATGTAAACATAATGAGAATTTAATACATAATCTATATTTTAAATTAGTACTATCTTAAACTTGTGTTACACTCCTATATAAATGAGGAGTAAAAGTATTTTACACAGTGGTGTCATTAATGCACAATGACATTCATCCCCTCCTACCTGACAAATTCGTACCTGTTAAGAAGACCTAAAGTTAATGGTATTTCTCCTGAGACATGTGTTGCTTCTTTGGCTACATTTTAGGATAGAACAAGAAAATCTGAAATAGGAAAGAAAAAAAGCTAATGTATGTTTTCGCAGGTAATGTAGTCCTAGTGGAAATTACTTTAGCCTGAAGATATATTGCAGAATTAAAAAGATATAAATCTAAGAACTTCTGCTGTCTTTTATGAGGATATTACCTTCTCTAACTGGCTTATGAAAAACAACCATCACTATGAGTGAAGCAGACAGTTGGGAAGAGATCAGAGAAAGCTCAGATGTTTACTAGCATTCCTTTCAGAACCAACTAACCTGAATTGTACAATAATTGCTCATAGGGATGGGATTTTCATTATGTAAGGAGATCCTATACTGGCTCATAAGAATAAAGGAGTGTTTATACTTCCAAATAATCCATCTGTGACATTCACTGTGCTATGCATAGGTATAATGTCATACCTCATTTGTCTCCCATGAGGCAACAGTAGTAGTAGGTGGTTACGTGAGCCCCACATTATGGTCCAGACAACTACAACTTGGAACGGCTCTTTATTCCCTTTCAGATTCACAAATACAGTCGAGTTTGGACACAAGCCACTGCTTAAAATGACATAGTTCTTGTCTCTGTGCCATTCATAGCCATATTATTTTACCTTTTACAACACATTGTTCCGTAAAATAGGTAAAAAATGAGGAAATGAAAAGGTAACCAATTTTAAATTCATATTTGTATTACTGTGAAATACAAATGAATGATAAAATGAAAGAATAACATTGTGTGAAGTCAGAACACTATAATAAATTGGATTCATGCAAGATCATAGTTCTGGGCTATTCCATTAGAAAGGGTTTGATTTATTCAAATCCTGCTGTAATTGTTTCAAAAACTAAATGAAAATGGAATCATCTATTATCATATGGGTGGATTAAGTTCTAAATTGGATTTTTTTAGTTTAAGATGAAAAAAGTGAGCTAACCTCCAAAATGGCTTAAGATTGAACTTTATCTTTTGGTATGGAACAATAGCTTTAAGAGACTTAGAGAAGAATGAACCCTATAAAAATATTTTAAAGTAGTACAGTAACACAAATGCTGGTTTTATAAGCAAATTACCCTAAATATTATATTTTGTTCTCTGACATATTACTGTGAACTATGATACACTGTAAAATATTTGAGTAAAACTCCCTTTCGCTCTGTGTCACTTGCTTTTAGATGAAATGCTAAGTTCTAGAATAAACGTTAAAACACACACTCAGACTCATGGAGGCACATCAGCATATTATACATAGCTCAATTTATTAATTTAGAAAGATGATCATATGGGTGCCTTTGTTTAAAATAAAATAAGGACGTTTCCACCTAATTAGGGAAGCCAGAGGCACAATTATTCCTCCAAGGGCACCATTATGTGCCGTTCTCCTTGCCCTGAGGAATGAAGAGCCTTCGCGGAGTTCTAGTTTGGGCAGTCGCTTAGCAGTACTACTTATAAAAACTCAGAGGTTTAGGAAAAAATTCCATGAAGGGTAGGCTACTTTAACGGCCCTGTGTACAAAACATGGGAAAAGGTCAATGGCTTCTGACCACAATTTGAAGCCCCAACCTCAAGGTATACTTGATATTGTCTGAAATATATTTTGATAGCAAAAAAATGAAAAGGTACTATTGGAATCTAGTGGGTAAAGGACAGGAATCTCGTAATGCATCAAAACTACCCTCAGAACAAAAAACTTTCTACTTGAACCTACAGAGGTTTTCTTTTAGTGTTAATAGTTGTTTATACTTGTAGACTCTGACTTTTTATGCAGGATTACAAACGAGGCAAAACTTAGCTGCAGAGAAGTCAATGCCTCTGTATCTCAGAGCATTTACATAGGTTGCTGCATTTCATTCTACTAAGGAAATGAAAATGACATTCTTCCCTATACAAGTTTGTATTCAGAAAGTAAACATTAACATTCTAATTTTATTTCCAATTTTTGCATGATTAGGCCAGACTTTGTGTAACTTCAGTAAATTTGCTTCCAATTTAAAATATCTAGGACGTGCAACACACTTGCAGAAAAGCTCCATGTAGGAATCACCTGGTATGCTTTAGACAATGCAGGTATTCAAAGCCCACACTAGAGAGTTTTGATTTATTAGAGGAAGTAGGATTGAGAAATCTTTTAGGTAACCAGAATCTCACATGATTCTGATGTACTTCTTTTCTTTGAAGGAAATGAAATGAAATTCCCTTGGAACTAACACACATAGTTGCACGTTAAACAATAATTTATAAGTTTGCACTTAAACATTTTTGATGCAGTAATTCACGGTTAATTAAGAAGAAATGGGAGCTAAGATCTGAGATGTACAACTAAATTATGTGAAAATAAATCCTTTGTATGCAATCAATACTTATGCAAACACTTTCGTCCTAAGCATTTCAAAACTTAACCTCATATTTGACGTACAGTGTTGCAATCAAATAATTTTTGAATGACGAAGCAAATGGATGGTGGGTAGAAAGATAAAATATAGTATATATGACTTTGTATTTCTGTGTAGTCGGATTTTTGGCATACACATATGAGAGATTTCAAGTAAAAATACTGCAAAATGAAAATATATCTGTTATTTAGTAGTAGTTTTAATTTTTAGTTTTCTAGTCAAACTCAAATTGTATGTTAGAGTCTTAGTTTGAAATATCTGTTGTTATTTACAGTGGCTAAAGTAAACATATTATTTAACTATAAAATTAGAGAAAAAATAACAAGCAAGATCCAAAATCGGAACTGGGGCTGATTTGGAGAACTAGTAAAGTACAAAGGCAAAATCTAGGGCCAAAAATGAAAACTAAATCCCAAGGTTTCTATGAGAAGGCCAAAATATAAATGAAGAGCAGAATAAAGGTTAGGTAACAGGAAGCAGGGACACAGGTCAGTGAGTGCTGAGAGGGGGGATGGAAACGTGTGAAGGACAGAATGGCGATGTACATGTACCAACTCTACGAAGGAATAGAAACCTCCCTTATTCCAAATGTAGAAAAAATGTGGGGGATCAGGAGATGGATGGAGGGAAGGGGAAGAGGCGTGAAAGGAGGAAGTAAGACGTGTTTTGTGCAAGGACCAACTCCCTGTGAGGGACATAAACACTATGTACCTTAAACATGCACTGATACCAGTTTTTTAAACGTGCCCAAATACTGTCTCTGTTTTCACATCCTTTGGCTGGATCCACAGTCACTTCTGGAAAAGTTAAGTCTTTCAATATAATGTGATGTTATAAGAGTTTGTTTAACAAAAGGAATGTTGCTTTGTAGTGTGTTATACAGGAGGCAAAGGGCCAAGGAAAACAGGAGTTTACAAAAGACAGGATGGAAGCCAGCGCAGAAATGGAGTTTATAATAACAGGCATTGTCTAAGAGTAAGAAATATGGCTCCTATTCGTTCGGGGTAGTGCCGCTGGTTACCACGATGTACCAAGTACATCTACCCAGAGAGTATATGCTAAGGAAGCCTTGCAGTGCCCTGTGCCTTGTTCATTTCCCCCTCTCGCCTTTTAACGTCAGGTATATTCTGAGTTATCCAAAAATAGTATTGCTTCCTTTCGAATAACTAACCAAGGCTGTTGGCCTGCCCACTTACAAGGCACTAATGAGAACTAAGCTAATGTGGTTTACAATTAGCACATAGATGCATGTATGTGTGTACATATTACACATTGAAGCACTTGTTGCTGAAATATCCAAGTGTATGTTAGCATACAGCTATCTCTATGCACGTGGCTGCTACAGTTTATCAATGTCACTGACGTTCTTCCTCTTGCTGCTTTTTTCCCATTCTATCTGGTTAAACTGAGTCATTGCTTAACCAAGTTAATACGATGAGAGTGGTTTAATGCCAGGTTGTGGGTATAAGCCTTAAGAAATTTATATCTTCTACGCCATGATTTTTATCCGCTACATGTTGGAGAAGCTCTGCAGAGCCCCACCTTTCAGGTCACTTCCACAAACCACCATATAAGAAAGGAAAGCCCTCAGAGTTCCTATCAGCTGTTTAACACTAACCAACATCAGCTTGTGTAACATGGAGCACAAGAACCTCCCACTTGAATAAAACAGTTCTTTTTGCCCACATCGACATCACATACAATTGTGAGATAAAATAGAAGGGCTGAACAATTGCAGTGGAGGGCATTTTCCCATTTTTGGTTCCTAAGTGCTCATCACTGTCCCAGTTAATCAATATCCACCTGGTGTGATTCATTTCTGTATAACAATTAATTATCAAGGTACAATATTAATATCTCTGTACAAATGAATATAAACTTAATAAAAATGGGAACTCTACCTGATATATTTTCTTTTTAGACACTAACTCCTAAAACAGTGCTTGACACACCACTGGCATTGATTCATCACATTGCTTAAATGAGTTAAAAGTGTCATATTTTGGCAAATTTCATTAGAAACCACATGTGCTTTAAACTAAATATCTTCAGAAATTAAATGACAGAGGATTTCTTACATTTGTTCCCGATGGTGTCACGATCAACTGCAAATGAACATACTGTATTGTGCAGTGCATTTGCTTGCGATATTCTTTGGCCAGATAAGATAGGGAAAGAATAGATGACGTGTGAGGCCAAATGGTTTCAAATGCTATTAAAAAACACATTTCAGTCCTGAGCAGATGCCCAGCGTCAAACTCATATGATATCAGGGATTTTCTGGGTTCAGGCTAGTACTCCCTAAAAGTGATATGAACGAGGACATGTGAGACAGAGATGTCTTTGTGAGGGAGCTAGAGGACTCCACTGGAATGAAGTCCTGAACACATTTGAGCTTCTAGTTTATTGAGACATAAACGAAGGTGATATGTTCTGCTGAACACTGGTATTTGTTTGAGATAAGAAATTTATGAGGACAGTTATGCCAAATTATCAACTTGTTCCCCGGGTGTTTCTCCTTGTTTCACTGGCAAAGCTTGTCTCTGCTTGAGCTGACAGAACATGTCATTTTCAAGATGTCTGATGCCGCAGGGTCAACAGTCTTCTGCACTCCAAGTCAACCAAGCAGACGTTAACCTGCTGGATGCCACAAAGAACTCCACAGCTCCCCCTTTTGTTTTTTTTATGCTGTTGATTAAGGAACCAAACGATGCTGGTTTCAGTGTGTCAATGTCTTTATTCTGATTTTACCAAAAAGCAGAGAAGAAAAAGTCATTAATAACAGGACAGCAATAGCTCTCATTCCCCAAAGAGTACCTGAGCTTCAGGGTTGGGGATCCACACAGTTTAGATTAGATTTTAAAGTTTCATACTACTGTGTATGGCTTGTTCTTGAGAGGTGAAAATATTTTGTTGAATTTGGTCATGTAGCCTCTGTACATCAAAGGTAACATTACCTTTAGTGGACCCCTTTAAGTGTTTTTTAAAATCATTTTTCATGTTTGTGGGTTCTCATTTCAAGGTGGGTGTTTAACATAAATATGTTTATAGCCAATCACAGGCAAGATAATTTCTCCTATTAAATACAGCAAAGTGATCCCCAAGGAATTCAGTAGCTGTTTCTCCAGGTTGTAATTAGGTAAGCAGTTTTTTATAAACAGGCTGTTGAATATTAGGGATGGTGTGACATTAAGAATAGCCTGGTTAACATATTCAGTAGTCTGTACAGTTTGAGTCAAAGAAGCAATTCCCATAGCAGCTGTGGACAGAGCATCTCTGGTGGCCCCAAGTGCAGCAGTAAGCATGTCAGTGCACCACTTAGGGTGGCGGAGACCATTGAGAGCTTGAGTGAAGATATCAAGGACAAAGGACTCTTTCCAAGGATGGGTCATGTTGACATGTAAATAAGAAAATGTCTTTTGATACAGCACTAACAGGTTAGAATTTGTAGGTACCTAAGATAAACAAGTATAATATGTACCACTGTGACAACTTCATATAGAGAATCCTAGAGGGAAATGTTAAGGGGCCCTTGTAAAAAGACATCAGGATGGCTAGTGCACACTTTGATGTAGGAAGTACTGTTAAGATGAGAGGTAAGTTTGATTTTGCTTCCGTCTTGAGATAATTGTCCTTGCCAGATCTGCACTGGATGGAAGGAATATCCACACCACTAGATTGTGGTCTGTGATGGGTTGTTATCCAAGAAGGTCAAGGTGCAGATAAGTCATCATTTTTCTAGGTTATGAAATCATTGTTATAGAGAGTGGGATGTGAAATATTGGAAGTATACACAGTTAGGTTTATCATGAAGATAACCTCTTGATCTCTAATCAGTCATGGTTAAATTGCACAATGGTGTTTTATGACTGAGAGGCCCTCTATAAAGCTCCAAATTTATTTCATGATATTCAGGATGCCAATCTTTCATAACATGCAAGAGGCGTAAAATGGGTCTACATTCATAGTAGTATTTTTATCACGTTTATAGCTTTCCAAATATAAGAATTAAAGAGCATTATGACCAGAGCAGAGGTGAAGCCACACTTCCATCTTTACAAGTTAAACACAAAGGATCAGCATCCATGCAGTTTAGGGGTTGAATGGACCAGTATATTACATCATAATATGGATAATATTATGTGACAAATGATAAAGAGATACTGAAGAGGGCTCTATGCCTCTTATCCAGGAGCTCTCATTGTTGAATACAGAAAAAGGAGGGTCAAACCAAGTCACTGGTTCCATTATGGGGAGTCTTGTACAAAATCCCAACAGGGGTAGGTTGTCCCAAAGGGAGGTTTGCCAACATTATCAAACAGCTGACTATGGTGGTCATAGCCAGAAAAGGTTCTTGGGGGACTTTTTGTCATCTTGTGTGCTGAAGAACTTAATCAGCTTGCTTAATCATCTTGAGTTTTCCCCAGGTCACCTCCAAAGTATATTCCAGGTAACAGGAATGGAGATTGATTCTTTCTTGCTTCCAGGTAGAGGACCTGTGTTTGTGGGGTTCGGTTTTTTTCTCAGAAGGCCATGGTAGGGTTTTACTAACTGTGTTGGCAGCCACACCAGTCCCTTCTGTAATAACACATAAGCAAACCCTCAATTCCATGTTAAAAGAGGACCAGGGCCTTCCTGAAACCCTGAGTTAGCATCCTTCCATAAGACTAAAGAGTGATCTGTTTGATTGGATTTAGTAGTCCAATGTCATCTACGTAGGGAATAGCATTGGTCATTAACACTGAAAAATTTAGAGACTATTAAAGCATTATATAACTGCATTTTCTGAGCTGATTTTATGACATTATCATTTCCTCCCTTTTGCTTTTGTAATTTTAATGTTTGATGGGTTCTTTCGACTAGCACTTGGTCTTGAGGGATATAGGCAATGCTAGTTATACATGGAATATTCCATTGCTTACAGAAGGCTTGAAAATCATTTGTGGCATAAGCTGGCCCTTGTCTGTTTTGATTTGTTTAAGAATGTGCATATCAACGAAACAACTAAGGCAATGGTGTATAACAAGAGACGCAGTTTCACCAAACTGAACGGAGTATAGCGCATTCTTGAGTAAGTATCAGTGGAAACATGTTCATACGGCAATTGAGCAAAACAATGGATATGAGGAATACCTATTGACCAAATTTGATTGGGCCCCAAACTTGAGGGGGGTCGAGGCTGCAGTGGACCAGTGCCTCCACCCTTTGACAAGAGGAACATTTTTGAATAGCATGTTGAGTTGGGCCTTAGTGAAAGTGAAATCTCTATCCAAGACTTTAGCAATTTCAATGTAAAAGTTTATGAGAAAGACAGGCTTCTTCCAAAAATGTTCATGGTCAGTATTTGCGCTGATGTTCCTCTGCTAAGAGACTATTGTTTCAGATCTCACATGACTTAAATCTTCTCACTGTTCAAATGTTACATGCTCAGTGTGACTTTCCCTTCCAACCCCCTTTCCTGTTCATCCAGAATTCCTCTGCCTTCTTTGTCATAGATGTTTTAATTATTGCATCAGGTTCTTACCTGTTAAAACTGTGTACCACCACACAAAATAAGCTCCATGATATCAAGAACTTTGCTTTTTTCAATATTTTATCTTCAATGGCTAGAACTGTCTCTGGAAGATACTGCTGAAAATAAATGAATGGTAATTGAATGAATAAATGTGACACTATTTCAGCATGATTTTAGCCATGCTTTTAATGTAGAATTAAATAGCAGAATGAACACTGCTATTCTGATGTATTTAAAATAAGTGAGGATAAAAACAGTCATTTTCAAATATATAAGGATAAAAGCAGACTATTATTAACAATTATTTATTTGAAGGCAATTAGATGCATGTATACTGAATTTCACTTTAAGATCATAAAAGAACTCAAAGACAGTTGGGGATGCAAGTTAATGAAAAATTGATATACTAGAAAAATTTTCCTTGAAAAGCAATGAATTTGCTGTTTTAAGAACTGATTAATATATTTTAAATGAATACAGAATAAACTCAAATATATGCATTTGCTGATCAGTAGACAGAATATATTCATCTCATCTTCAAAACACATTCATCCTGTGTCATAGGTCCTCTGTTGCAAGTGGTTGCAAAGTATATTTATGAATACTTGATGTCAAATAAGACATTTCTTTTCTAAGCCTACCTTACACTCTGAAATATGAGATTGAAAACTAATAAATATTCCTTTACTCTTGCTAGTTAACCTCTTAGGTAATAAAGAGATGGTAGGTTGTACTAAAAAAACCTCTTCAACTGGAATTGTATCATTTACTTTGCTTGCTGATGAGATATGTCAACATTTGCACAATGAAGTCAGTCCAAATGCTTATTTCTGTTTAAATCAAATTCATCTTCTTCAGAGTTTATGTGTATATTCAAGGAACAAAATTGGATTCTCTTAGTGAACTAAAATCAGTTACCATTTATTTCAGGCAAAGAGGTTATCAACTTGCTCGACTGGATAACCTGTTCAAGCCTAGAGATCTCTTAAACTGTGCTTGCACAGCATGCTAAAACATAAAGTATTAAGGCATCTAGTAAACTAATTTGGGGGTGTAAGTGTATTAAACACTATTTATGACTCAGTCTTGCATGCTGTATGAAAGCCTATTAAGAAAGGAATCCTGGAGCATTGTGAAAAATGGAAACTAGATAAAGCTGAGCAAAAAATGAGTTTGCCCACTCACAAAATTAACCTTTTAATTTTCTAACATTTCACCTTAAAAAATAAAGAATGATTTCACTACCATAGAGAGATGTTAAAAAACTGTATTGCTGTGTGCTCTCCAGTTGGTCAGTTTCTCCAAAAGCATTTTCTTTTCTCCTTTTCTTAGTTACTCTTCTCATTGTCTTAGTTTCATTTCTCATTGCTGGGACTAAATACCCAACACCCACCACTTAAGGGAGGAGGGTGTCACTTGAGAGGGTTTTTAGAGATTTCAGTCAGTAGCCAGCTAGCGCTAAGGAAAAAGCAGCATGGTAGAGATGAATAGCAGAGGAAATCTCCTGTCCTGGTAGCCAGGAAGTGGACAGAAAGAAGGGAGGAGGCTTGAAGTGTGGTATATGAGTCAAACTGCCAGGGACCTGCCTCACACCGCCAAGCCCCACTGCCTAACAGCACATTCTGTTAAGACTGATTAATCCAATGAAAAGTACAGCACCCCATGATCCAGTCTGTTTCCAGAAGACCTACCTCCAAACACATGTGGCTTCTGGAGGACACTCTTCATGGAAACTGCAACATACATTGTCTTAGCAATGCCTCTAGAGGACTATTTCCTTTCAAGGAAATAAAAACAAAATGAAGCTGATTTGGACATGTACTCCTTTTTGCTCTAATTCCTATCATAATGTATTTTGAATTATTTATGTTGGTTAAACACTTCTCAACAACTGTAATATAAATTGCAAACTATTATACAAACTCCTTAAGTACATTAGATATGAGTTACTGGCTTAGGATAAATTCATCCTAAAATGCAGATGATTATGTCTGGCACAATTCTTCAGTTTCAAATTAATTTCATATAAAGAAAAAATTAGATGGGAAGTAATACAAAATTTGACTAGAGTTATTTATGTTACTTCTTGGGAGCGATTCCCAAGAACCCAGAAATTCTCTTTGCTTCCTTGCCATTTCTTGGCTAATTTTCTATCTCTTACTCCAACCTGTGTCATATCACAAATATCTGGTAATTTCTTGCCTCTCTCTGATTCCTCAGAATCCTGCCTTGTACTGCTCTTGCTATACCTCAGCCTCAGGCTGAATGGCCCATCTGCCAGTGTCTATCGAATATCTGCTATCTGCATAAACTGCCAGACCCCACAGAGACCTTCAATCTTCACAGAACTCATGGGCATCCTACCTTCAGTTCACCAAAAAAACCCTACAATTCAATGTCATTTGTGTAATTAACACCTAGATTTTTCTTTATTTAAAAAAATACTTTCCTGTAAAGATACTTTTTCATACAGTATATCAAAACATTTGGGAAAATCAGATGTAAGGTATATGATATATTTCTATAAGGTATAAATAAGTATAAAGAACAAAAGCAATATTTATTATACTATCAACAAATGATAGTTTTTCTCAAACATTTAAACAGTTAAGTCTCTACACACATAGACACATAAACATATCCATGTCATGCAATCTCACTTCAAAAGTTTCAAGTATTAAACATTTATAACTGATACACTTGTATATATTTTAATGTTTTCTTGAGACAAGGTTTAATTATGTAGTTCATTGGTGATTTTTTTTTTTTTTTGTGCTACTGAGAGTTAAACTCAGGACGTTGTGCTCGTCAGGCAGGTGTTTATGCTGCTGAGCTATATCCATAGCTAATGTTCTATTAATAATTCTTTTCCAAAAATTTCCAACTACCTGTCAAATATTTCTTTAGGATTGTCAAACTGACACACAAGTTAAATCTGTGTAAGCTGGTTTCATGATCTAACTACCCCCTCTATTTGTTCCCAGTATTAACTTCCTGACGGTACACTCTCAAACACGAAGGCTCTGAACTTTGTCGTCAACTTTGACGCCCTCTATTCTCTTTCAGAATCATTTATTTTTATGGGTTTATGTGCATGTCTCTTTCAGTTGGCCTGTTACCCTAGTTTGTAAATAAAAACGATCTCCTTGTTTTTCTCCTTCCCTCCAGGAGGACACCTTGGACAAAGCCTTTAAGAGGTATACATGTACACTGAAAAATCAAACACTTTGTCTGGAATGAATGGCTTTAGAAGAAATACCATTCTAATTAATTAATTAATTTTAAAAAATAACAAAATAACAATCATTTCCATACATTTTACAAAGCATTAAGGACACAGGATAATCATGATTTCCCACTTTAATAGACATTGATGGGGCAAGGGATGTAGATGAGCAAACAGGTATGTACATGTGAGAAGTGATCTAAGTGAGAAAAATACAACTTCTCTGGACAAAATAAACTAGAGAAATTATTCTCTGAACACTTCTGATGACTAATTCTGAATTAGATTCTAGAACTTGAACTCCAAAGAATAGGCAGTAACAGAGGAAAAAAGAATAGAAAATGTTGAAGATCATAAGAACTCATAAACATGAGCCCATGAAAATTTGCCAGTTCTTACTGCCTCTAGCTAGATGGAATAGGGGCATTCCGAAGAATGGTGTAACTGTGTAATTGTGTTGATGTTTGTATAACAAAACAAAGAAAGAGTATTCATCTACCCAGAAGGGAGTTCAGGAGATATTAAGTTAAAAAGCAAGTTCGAATTTTGAACTCATAAACATATTTATTATTTTTAATGGAAAAACAATGGAAACAAGGTGGAAAAAGAAAGAGAAAGAAAATGAAAGAAAGAAAAGAAAAAGAAAAGAAAAAACAAGCTGAATGCAAGGGAGAAAGGCAAAAAAAGAAGGAAGCAAAAATATACCATATAAGCTCCAAATGATGTTTAGTTATCTTTGAAAAAATAGAGTGTAGAGAATAGGAAAGTAAGATTATGCCTTATACATTAATGTAAGACATCACATGTATTATATAATGTATTTTACACACATATGTATAAACATATTATTACATATATTTTATAGGATCAACTGTTTTCATATAAATTTATTAAAATATGAAAATTCTAGAAAAAGTTAAAATGTAATATATCTCTCAAACCAATGTACGATAGGGTTGCACTGCATTTAACTTCTAAAACATCCTGTTCTTCATGTGTAAGCAACTTATTGTCTCACTAGTGTAAGAACCTGAAAGAGTGAATAAAAACTAGCAGATATGATAGACATTTATGAAAGAAAAGGAAAATGCTCAAATGTAAAGGGAAACTGGGGTATGGGAAAAGAGAAGGGAAAGGAGTAATTATGTATGTAGTTATATATAGGACAACTAGCCCAGTGGTACTACTGTCTTCTGTTGCTTTACTGAAAGGAGCAGCTAAAGATTACTTCTTTGATCAATCTTGCATATCTCTATTTGTTTTCCTGAGAAAACACTTTGAAGATATCAATACATAGTACAACAACCATCACTAATTTCCTACCACTCTGTCTGTAACACTGTATTGTTCTTATGCTATCTTGTAAATGGATGTCTGTTTGTTAATGTTTTCCTTATTTTTAAAATAAGTTTTAAAAAGTAAAACATCCTGTTAACAGAGAATAAAAAGTTACAAGGTAAACAATGGAACAAGAATCATAACTTTTGAGAGGACTTCTGGGAAGATGGCGACTGGGATAGCAGCAGAGAAAAACCCTCTTGAAGGTTTGCCACCCAAAAACTGAATTATAGCAATATCAAAAGGACAAGAAGCGGAGAAGTGGATCTCCTGGCCCCAGGAAATTATAGAAATAAGAGATGAGGCCATCAGAAAAAGCAAACCACACCCCCTCGGAGAATCAACTCGGGTGGCTACAAGGGTGCAATCAGATCTGTGCAATGGACCAAAACCAGAATGGAGGTAGAGCATGGAGAGGGCACAGTGATAGTAAGGAAGTGCTGTGGAGACCTTAGTGCACTGACTCCAAAACAGAGTGAGCAGCAGTGGAACAGACACACTCTTTTACACTGGTCAAGCCAGCCTCGCACCATTCTGACCCACCGCTGTCTAGTGCCGCCAGCCCTGTGCTCCTCACCAGCCTCAGCTGCTCAACCTTTGCCCTTTGCTTATTCCCTCAGTATATCCAGACATCGGGAGGCTTCCCCCCACACTTTGGATTAGAGACCACGCCTTGCTCACCAGTGTGAACTGGGAAACGTAGTCCAGCAACATGGAGTTGATCTCGGGCAGTATGAGTCCCAGGGTGGGGTACAGAGCTACTGCTGCCAGCTCCTCCATGCTTACAGATCTAATGGAAACGCACAGAACCACCCACAGTCCGGCTGTGGCATACAAAGTCGCTGCCACCAGCAGAAGCAGACCTGACTCTGGGGCTGGTTCTGTGGAGCCATCCTGCACTGCCCAGCCAAGACATCCAAAGCTACCACTGGATGGTCTCGGAGCCACCACAGTTTATAAAGCCACCATATGGGCATGCATGGCCATTGCTGGGTACAGTCTTGCCAGGGTGCATGGCTGGGCATGGTCCCTGTGTGCAGAGAGGCCTCAGGCCCGTGGTCCTGCCCCAGCCCCAGGATCCCTGTCCCTTGGCCACTGTCCCTGAGGCCAGCCCTCCAAGAGCCTACATAGGTGACCTAGAAAAGTAACAGAAGCCACGAGTCAGTGAAAGCAGCAGAGACGAGATATACAAAAAACAGTAGTTCTAGAGATTGAGAGATGACAACATATTCTAAGACCTGAAAAACTTCTCCAATTGTCTCTCAAAACTAATAAATAAACTTAGTACATAACTTCAACTACCACAATGAGCACGGGTGGGGGAGACCTCACACTACTTATGCTCAGTATTAAAGGATTCGAAATAAGAATTCAAACCCTCACAGGGAACATTTTAAAATTTCGCCAAGAAAAACATCTGGGAAGATGGCGACCAGATGGGCAGTGGGGAGGGATCTTACTGAGTGTCACCACCCAGACACTGGAATGTAGCAACATAAGACAACGCAGAGTCAAAGCAACGAGCACACAGCTCAACACACTCAGCTCTACGCCTGCTCTGAGGCTATGGCCCCATATCTCTCCGCTGTATGAGCAACTACCAGCAGAGAGTAGCAGAGAGCAGTGGCAGCAACCCCAGGACCACAGCAATTTCCAGAGATCCACCTAAGGAACACATGGGAAATAGAGCACGACAGTAAGAGAGAGCAGCAGATGGAAATGGATCACACAGCCCCATGCCCTTCTCACTCCAACATCAAGTAGGAAGCATGAGCTGAGTTACCAGGCTTCAGCTCCCACCCTGAACTCCCTCTGTGAGCAACTTGAGTCTTGGTGACCCACGCACTCACTACCTGTTCCTGTCAGCAATGGGATGAGTCCCCGGGCTTCAGGACTCACCCCAAACTGCCAATATGAGCACCAGGAGGGACTTCATACTACTTGCATATGTGAGCCTTGTATGACCCCATAGCAACAAACTACCTGAAAAGTGGTGGTCCTGGAGTCAGGCAGACAATGACATATGCTACGCAGAAAACCCGAGAAAATCCTCCAATTCTCTCCTGGAACAAATAACTAAACTTGGTTTGCACCTGGTCTACCTCAGTGAGTACAGATGGGGGAGACCTTGTGCCACTTTTGCCCAGAATCACGGGTGCACCCAGTGTCTGGCTGCCAGAGGCAGGGCGCGGCAGCACCGGTAACTGGGAGGTGAGAGGAGGCAGAGACCTGGACCTGGGGTGCTGACCCGGTGCTCTGGCA
This sequence comes from Dinomys branickii, assembly GCA_004027595.1. NCBI lineage: Eukaryota > Metazoa > Chordata > Mammalia > Rodentia > Dinomyidae > Dinomys > Dinomys branickii. The sequence goes on from PVLD010000832.1 coordinate 228,597, forward strand.
GGGTGGGGACAGACTCCAGGGAGTCGTGGGCGGCCTGCAGGGAGTCACTAGGGGCCTAGGAACAGACTCTAGGGGCCCTGACAGGGAGCTGAACAGCATGGGGGGGGAGCATCCTCTGCACTACATAAAAACCCTGAAGAACTGGACTGGATCTCCGGGAGTGTGGCGATGGGGCTGAGCCTGGCAGTCTGCAGGGGAGACCCCGTTGACCCGACTGGGCTTTCAGGAGCACCTTGGACCAGGCCCTGAGAGTGCCTCGATGGACAGCAGCCCAGAAGTCCGTGGGCGAGATCCCATGAACTTGACCGGGCCTTCAGGAGCACCTTGGACTGGGCCCCGAGAGCACCTCAACAGGGCGGAGACCAGTGGTCTTTGGGGGCAACCCCTGTGGACCCAACCAGGCCTCTCAGAGCACCTTGATGGTGATCTGAGCCCAACAATCTGCGAGGGAGGTCCCCTGGACCTGACTGGGCCTCTGGGAGTGTTTTGGACCAGGCACTGAGAGACCCCCCACAGGGCGGAACCAAGAAGTCTGCAGGGTTGGCCCCAGGGACTTGACCAGGCCTCTGAACACACTGCATTTAGGAGGAGCCTAGTGACCCTCAGGGTAATCCCGCTGAATCAACCAGATCCCCAATGACTTTGAGGATTTATCAAGAGGAGTAACTATAGTGAACCTGGTTCCCTGGCAATTTACCATTTTTGAGGATAGATGCTTTTCCACCTTCTGCTATAGCAATCTATACTTACTACGTTTGTTACAGTGTAATTAGAAACAGCCATGTCCCTCCCCAGTGTGAGAGCCTGAGGGAGTAAGTAAACCAAAAATAAATAAATAAATAAATAAATAAAAATTTAAAAAATACAGTTACTATCAGGGGAAGATGACTGATTGATTGGGAGAACAGCAGAGATGAGGGCTGACAAAACTGATTAATCGAATGAGTCATCATCTGTATAACAGCAACAAATGTGAAACTAACATGAAGTATTACATCATCCAGTGCTAATTCCTACTATCTTCTCTATAATCTTGTATTTCCTTTATTGTTTTTGCGTTAACATATGTGAAGATAAACATTATGTAATACAGCATCCAGTGATAATTCACTACTAACTTCTCTACAATTCTGTTTCCTTTATTGTTTTTATGTTAACAAAGGTGAAGATAACATTATGTAACGCAGCAGCCAGTGCTAATTCCCTACTATCTTCTCTATAATTTTGTATTTCCTTTATTGTTTTAGTGTTACCCTGGTTTGTATGTCTCCATTTCTTTATCTTTAAAATAAAAAAAAGAATCATAACTTCCTTTTAAAAAGTCATACACGTAAAAATTATGGGGAACTTATTATTTTTCTTGAACTAAATAATATATCACTATACATTGCAAAATTAATTTAGACTTGGGAATTTTAGTATTTTTTCTTTGAAGCTTGTTTTATTTTGTTGTTAAATTCTGTGTCTATCAGAGACTTATTTTTCTTATATTGGCCTAAAAATTTGTTTAGCCTTCAAAAGTATCAAATTTTAGTGTTCATATTCGTATCAATGATAAATTTAATAAACCCACATAAATTCACAAGTTTTGCACAAAATTCATGGACAAACAATGCTTACATGAACTTTAAGTCAATTTATCAGCATGATTTAAAATAAATACAATTAATAAAGGTAAATTCTATTCTGAAAGCAAAGTAATAATTATTTAGTTTTCTCAATAATATTTTAAAATTCTTATAATCTATTGCAATGATTGAACCAATCAGCTCTATAATTTTTTAAATCTCTAAACATATTATAAAAAGTTATTTAAATTGCACTTTGATCCAGACGTGGTGGTGCTCACTTGTAATACCAGCTCTTTGAAAGCTGAGACAGGAGGATCGTTGCATTTGAGGCCAGCCTGGGCTACAGAGTCAATTCAAGTATAGCCTGAACTACATAGTAAGTCCCTATCTCAAAAAAGCAAAAATAAATAGTCTTTTGGATTTTCACAAAATAAATTTTTTCCAAGTTTTAAACATCATAAGAATATTATCATCTGGAACAATCACTTGCATGTGTCTTTATTTAGAAAAGACCTTAAAAAATCTGCACCTGGAAGTAATATTATTTCTTTTAAAATATATCCAAATTTTTCACACAGAGATCATTTTTGTATTTATCCTGAGGGTAGCTTCTGAAAAGTCTTTCACTTTGTGAATATAAGAAAAATTGTTGCTTAAATTGAGTTCCCAGTTTATTAATAAAAGAAGTTATTAAAACATACTTACACAAAGAAATGATAATTTCTATTGTGATATGTTCCTGGAATACAAGAACTCAATATGAACTGAATAGATTTGCTTTTTTGTCCCAATTTGGAGCAGAGTGAAAGGCAGTATGAAAAAAGTCCAGCAAAGGATGTGACGTATAAGATACCACCCAATAGACTTCGAGCCAGTAGGAGGGGTGGTAATTTTGAGCAGAAGCAGTACACGGTAGAATATTTTAAGGGAAAAAATGACTGAGGAAATTAAAGGAGGACAATCTAGCAAAATAAGTACCAAGAATTAGAACATCCTGGAGCGAGAGCAGAGTAGTGAGGGGTTGAATTATGCAGTCTGAAAAGCCACGCTGACTGTCTAGATTTTACACCCTTTCCGTACACTGCAAAAGTTAAAAACAGGAGCAGGATAACACTCAGATTTTAAATGCTTTCTCTGGTATTAAGGAATATAATGCACTTCAGGAAGGAAGAACAGACATAACGAGTGATGCTGAAGAAGGCTGTGACTACACATGGGTAGGAGAGGCAAAAGCTTGGTTAGGATGGAGGCATTGGAAGTAAGAAGTATGACTTTTTAGAACATGATAGAGATTGAAATTGCTAAACAAAAGTGGGCTTATGGAGCAGATGGGCGAATGTGAAGAATAATTCCCAGTTATATAAATGCATCCCAAACAGATGAAAGAAAACAACTTAAACACGAGTGCAGTACTTTAATTCTCAACCATCCAAACTGGTGTACACTGTGTTATCTAAAGCAACACCTGACAGGTATCTAAAATGAACCACTCCCTATGATATGTAAGCCAGTTCTGTGTAGAATCATCCCACTTTAGCAGTAAGTAAAGCATATAAACTATACTCGTGTTTGTTAAAAGTTCACCACAGATTATTTTAACAGTGTATGTTTTGTAAGAATGAAATATAGTATATACTTTAGTAAATTGGACTAGATAGGCATTTAGTGTTCAATTATCCAAGAAGTTAAAGAGTTTAAGGTCTGTTTATCAAGTTCTCTTTAGACAGAAAGTCACATTCCAGAAAGTATCTATAAGATTTAAATTTTGTGCTAATAAAGATCACCACCCATACCTCTCTAGGGAAATAAAAATAGATCTCTACTTATTATTTAAGAACTCTAAAAGAGAGGGACAACTCAGTCATATTTACTGTAATTGAGATGGATTGTCACTGATAATAAATCTCACTGTCAAGTCAGAATAGATGGTCTATTTCTCAGTCTGAAGTTGATGCTATTTTATCTACCTGCTTAAATAAGGGTCTGAGAATTAAATATCACCTGATGGCCTTTTGACTCCACTTAGAATACAAGAAGTCGGAAAGAGAAGCATACAGTTTCCAATCACACAAAAAATTAGATAATCTGTACAAGCCAAACACCCTTTGAATCCATCAAGAAACTGAGGTCACAGGAGCAACATAAGGGATGAAGCCTTCGGAGAGACTCCTGTGACCCAGAAGTGATAGGATGTGAGTGCTGACGCACTGACAGCAGACCCTGGGAAGAAAGTGTTAAGAGTTTCAGCTAAACTTTTCTTGAGATGGAAAATGACCAAGTGCTTTTGGCATCAGAGTTTAAAACCCATATAAAGCACAGATATGGGCACAATTCGCTATTACATTTGCTATTGCATTCTCTTTTTCCAGAGATTTCTTTCAGGGATTTACAAGAGAAACTTGAGCCAGTCAGGAGCCTGGGGAAAGTCTTCCTGTTTGTATGTAGGAGAATGAAGGTAGAAACGTTTTTCATAAAGACAAGAATATTTGCCTTGGTAATTCTTTCCTGCAAAAATTAAACCTTACATTGTTGTGAAATTTCAGCACAATGTGTAACACTGCAAATGTAATTAAAGACTCCTGTGGTTAGGCTTTATTTTGAAAGATTAAAAACAAAAATAAAACCTGTTTTATGAAACAAAGGGTAGAAACTGCCCTAGGCCAGTATTATTTCAGATGTTGTGCCACCAGGGAAAGCACAGGATTAATGGGATGTATGGACAAAGAATTTGCCTCAGATTGGGACAGATTAGAACATTAGTGAATAAATTCCGTCCAACATCCCTGTCTAATAAGCTGTTAATAAAGTTTCCTCCAAAAGACAGAACAAATAGTATAAATGTGTGTGGGGGCTGTATAATTATGGAGGTGAGAGATTTGAAGCTCTGTAGACTAGAGGCCTAAGAACAAAAGACTCAGTGGTATAAACTGTATTGTGTACCAAGTAACAGAACACTACTCAAAGCAATGAGGCAGAGATGAGAAAATTCTTTTTTCACCCCAAACATGTTATATTCAGTTCCTGAATGTATTGGGTGAATCCAGCCAATACTGAAGGGGGCAATAGGTTTTACTCAGTCCCCAGATTCAAATGTTAATCTCATCCACCATCACCCTCTCAGACACACCCAGCATAATTTTCAGTCATACATGTTATAACTATGCCCCAGTGAAGTGGACACGAAAAGTTAACCACCACCCAATCTTTGAATAGCAGTCAGTGCTACTTTACCACAGGAGAAGAGAAAAATAATAAGATGGACTAGATATGGGGAAAGCATAAAATTGAGGCAGGAACAAGATGAATGGGAAAATATTTCAGGAAATCAGTCTGCATATTCTGAGAAGGATAAAACTAGAGAAAGTTGAAATAAAACATATTTAGAGTGTAGTTAATAATACAAGTAAATTTCGACTTATGAAATTTACAATGTAGGAGTAATGGATAACCTTTTTTATAAGTGCACTAATTTCCAGAATGGCTCCATACTTGTAGATTCAACCCACTGCGTGTAGAAAATATTTTGAAATCAAAAATTTGCACCAGGGTATGGGGGTGATGTTCAGAGTTAGGGCTCAGTGCTGGAGTATGTGCAAGGCACTGTGTTGCATCAGCATCTCCACAACACATATGCACATACACACATAAGGATGTACACACAGTAATCTTGCACCTATGGCTAGAGTTATGTGTCAGAGACCCCAGAGATAGGTGAAAATAAGCAAAGTAGCAGTGTTACATTGTTTTGTTACTTATATTTTAAGGCTTTAGAAACCCTTCCGCAATCCTGCCCACCTTCCCAGGAAAATCTTCCCAAAGCCTGGGCTTCCACCTGGGGCGGCACCTGGGGATGCCCTCTCACCTCTGAGGGCAGGAGGGGAGGATGGAGCAGGTGGGGATGAAGGGCCGGAGCAGGCTGGGGAGCAGGGCGCGCAGGACCCAGCAGCCGAGTCCAGACCCCGCCCACAGGGTCACCCGCTCAGGCCTGCGCGGACCGGGCCTGGGCAGTGCTGCACGCCCACCTTGCTTATAAGCAGCGCCCAGTGCAGTGCAGCCAGCTAGCTCTGCCTGGCTCAGGCATTTCCATCATGCACTGAATGGTATTCATCTGTTGATGAAATACATACAGTACAGAATTTTATTTTGATTTAATTTTCTTTTAATATGTTTGAATTAACATTTTATATGTCTTAATATTGTTCAAATGTTTTAAGCAAAAATAATTAAAACCATAAATATTATATAAATACTTATATATCACAAAATCCCGCAATGTAGCAAAAACTCTGCAATACAGAATTAAATATAAATTTTTTAAAAACCAATGATACAGTGAAGCCATAATAAGTGAACAGCGATATAGTGTGGGACAACTGCGTGTGCATGTTATACGTACAATCTATGCTAATATGCATACTTTCAGGCCAGCGTTCCCTAAACTACTAAGTATAACTATGCACATAGAATTTACAGTATAGTAAGTATTACAGTAATGATTTAAAACATACAAGAAGACATGCATGTGTATTATGCAAATCCTACACCATTTTATAAAATGGACATATACATTGCTATATTTTGACATCACCATGCATAACAGAACCAATTTCCGCATGGATGCCAGTGGATTTTCCTGGTTCTATATAAATTGAAGGTTATTAAAAATGAATTTTTTAGAAAATACTATATAAGAAATAATAATAATTACAACAAACTTCTAAGACATAGAGATGAAAGAATTTTTAAAAAATGTATCTATGGGTCCAGTATGATCTTTTCAGGAAATAAACATAGAACTATTGGATAAACTTAAAGCAGAATTTTTCATTTTATACTTTGTATCATATAAAAAATTAATTTTAAAGAGTTAAATTTCATTTCATGTAAATTAACAACTACCTATTTATTAGGTAAAGGTTCTTTAGAAAATGTAATATACTCCCAAAACTACATAAAAACAAGAAAATCTTTAACCAAAAAAAAGGGCAAATGCTTGACAGAATATATTATCAGAAGTACCTACACATGGAAATAGATGGATGTTATATCTTCAAATGTATATTTATTAATGAAGTTCAAATCAAATAAGGGATTACCACTAGATTCTTATTTAGAAAAACTGTAAAACATACAAACAAAACATACAGAGCTGATGATTATACAAAGAACTGGAACTCTTCATGCAGTGTTTCTGTCATATATATGAGCATAATCAATTTAGGGAGCAATGCATTGTTTCTGGATTTCAACACACTTTGACTTTACAAACCAGTAATTCTTCTAATAAGTACTTACCCACCAAAATAAAAAATGTGTTTATATAAATGTTGTATATGAACATTCACTTTGACTTTATTAATAATCATTAGGGAATTGACCCAAATAATTATTAGTGATGAATGACAATAAATTGATAAAACAGAATACTATATACCAATAAAAAGGAACAAATTATTGATACATACAATAAAATCATCAGAAGTACATATACTAATTGAAAGCTTCCCTTTATTTTTGCATAATAGCATTCACATACATTCTTGAAAATAAATTACATATTTGAAATCATATTAGTGTTTGTCAGAGATTGTATTAGCTGGTTTCACTATAAAAAGACATGAAGGAATTTATGAGGGAGATAAAATTGCTTTATATATTAATCTAGGATGGACTTTTAGGTTGTAATTTCATAGAATTGTATGTCAAAATGCAGAGAACTTTATTTCATTTATAAGTTACACCTCAAAAAATCAGAATGATAAAACAAAGGAAAAGGACATTCTGTACCTTTTATGCTAGTACGTTTGCAAGACAGTAAGGCAGCTAACGTCCTAAAGTACCTATAATATAGCATCAAATGTTGGCTCCAAATATCTCCAAATACTTCACTGATAATACGATACCCTGAGTCCAGTGATGGAGGGGTGAACGTATAGTTATAGGCTGCATTTGTATTTTATGTGACATTAGACAAAGCGTCATGTTTATTTAATGTTTGTTGACGATTTGAGAGAAAATTAGGTAGATTAGAAGTGTTTCTTTAATAGCTAAGTATTAGATTATGTGCTCAGTTTTCAAAAATGATCAAGATTGATCTCTCATCCTAAAGAAAAATCTCAGTCCAATGTAATGTCAAAAAAATAGTAAATATTGACAATATATTTTGTGTGAACTATAGTGTTTTATCTCTTCCAAAACATAAGAACTCCCATTGACAATGGCCTTCCAAAGACAGGGCCACAGAAGGAGCCGGCGGTGGCGAAGGCAGACTGGCAATTTGGACACGCGAAACACACGTACAGGTGTACCTGCGTGGGTCAGGGAAGTGTGACCTTGAAGTCTGTTTCTGGTCCCTGACCCCTTCTACATGCTGCTGTCTTCTTGATCTGCTTCCCAGATGTCATGAACTAAACAGCTCTGCCCTGCCATGCCCTCTGCTGCGCTGTTCCTGACTTGGAACACGCGGGTCACGCCCTGTGTCCTCTGAAACCGGGAGTAGAACAAACCACTTCTTCACATAGTGGGCTTTAGGTGTGGCATCCTAGGGACAGGGGAACTACCTAATACAGAGTCAAAAACTGTCAGAGATCTGTGTTTCATTAATTAGAACAGTGAGTTCGCAGTTATAATAAGGTAGTAAAGGGGAAGAGTGGAAATGAAAATGTACTTCTCCTGTTTCATGTTCATTCTGAAACCCAGGCAAACTCCCTGTAAATTCACTCTTTCTTTCCTCCTCCTCTTTCTACCTCTGTTTCCCTCATTAGTAATAGATACACCCATACCAATCTATATTTTTTTATTTTTAGAATTAGGATGACCTGTTGCTATTCTGCAAATATTTGTTTATTTGCACAAATAGATTTCTTTCTATTTAAGTTCTTTCCAAATTTCATAAGGTTTGCCTTACTCTTTACAAATAATTTTGTACAGTGGAGCTAGAGAGGAATCACTTTAATTTCTGGGATGCTGAAATACTGTATTGCTCTGTAATATAAAGTAGCAATGGATATAAAAGAGAATTCATTCTTGTTTTAAGACAAGATGTGATTTCAAATCCACAGTTTAATAACATCAGGTTTTCCAAAAAGTGATTTTGTTTGGGCCATGTTTCCCTGTTTTTGAGACAAGTGTTCCCAATAGATAGTACTACAAGATGCAAGTGATTTTGAGTAACTCTTCACTTGTTGACACACAGTGGATAATTTTGACAACTCTTCCTGATTTATTTTTAGTAGTTATCTAGGCAGTTTTTCTTTTAATCATAGTTTCACTAGCTGGTCAAAATCTTGGTTATATAATGTCAGATTTTGAAAAGGGATAAATAACAAGAGACATCATTTTCGACTACAGGAAAACAAGCTTTTCATTTGAATATATTTCTCTTCTTTTTCATGGTATTTTAGAGCCATATTTGCAAACAATGAGTTTAGCAAAGCCAGAGATGTCTGTACATCTTTATTATAATACACTTTGGTTTGAACCTACTTCACCTGTCACCAACATAATGAAGTCTGACATTGATGAACATGCTTAACAAGAAAACAAAAATCCACAGAGGAGAATCTAACAGGCAACAATATGTTTAATCCTACAGCAACACAATTTATCCAGTACCTTTTTGACATTTGATTGGAGCTATTCACTGAAGCACACTTCATTCCCTTTATCAAGACCTCCAGGTTTGGATTTATTCTCTGAGAGGATAATCCTGCTGTATGTTCAGTAATTCTGCAGTTGAAGTATTTAGTCACTGATCTATTGCAATAATATGGTAGGAGCAGAGCAGGTCTTCCTAGAATGAATGAATTTTGCATTATGTATACATAGTAATAAGGCAAGCAAAGAAGCTATTGGGTAAACATTTCAACATCCTAAAATTAAACACACTTCATATTGAAGATTTCAAATGTATTTAACATGCCCTTTATGTGAAATGCATGCAGGAAAAAATGCATGCCAAAATGATATTTATTTCAGAGCAAACTGTGGAAAAGAGCCAGATTTTAAGCTAGGTGGGACTCCAGTAAATTGGATTACTGTGATTACAAAAAATATTTTCAATAAAACTATTGTAGTTTGACCATGTGTACTTTTTCTACTTTACATGTTTATATCTTGTGTTCTCTGAGTTTCGTTAATAAAATTTTCTCTCTTCACTTTCATAAATACTTTTAATCCTTGTTTGAGAGAATTTGTGCATAACCACTCTACTATCATAATAATTATCTTTATTAGCACAACCACAAATCTGTGACTTCTTAGTATATTTATGCCCAGTCTGAAAATGGTCACAGGTAATTTTCCTGGTGTTGTAGGCTGAATTGTGTTCCCCAAATGTGCATGCTGAAGTCTTTAACAGCCAATGTGACTGTGTTTTGAGACAGGGTATTTAAAGATTTCTTTAAGGTTAAATGAAGGCATAAGGGAGAAGGGCGCTATTCCAATAGCCTTGCGTATCTCCATAATAATTGGGAGAAACAGAAGGATCCATGCACAGAGGAAAGACCATGTGAGGACACAGCTAAAATTCAGGCAACTAGAAACTAGGAAAAGGTCAGAACCCTGTCAGCACCTTGATTTAGGATTTTCAACCTCTAGAACTGTGACGGTGAATTTCTTTGGTTAAGCCATCCTGTCTGTTTATTTGTTATGGCAGCACTAGCAAGGGAATATGAATGGCATCTATTGTCTTACTGTGTCCAAGATATGCCATGGGGATTACATTATTACTTCAATGACAGCTTCAATGTCTCTGTACTTTTCAGATGTTTTGTAAGGTCAAGACCTTCATAGTTTCTACAGAGTTCTTAAGCCTTAATATCCTTGCCTGAGGATACATGCAGGAAAGACCTGAGCTGACTGAGCTAGTGATTTATCAGTAGCAGCTGCCACGGCCACTGTGGCTTTTATTGTCAGCTACTCCCGCACACTCTGTCTCATAATTTGCCTTTCTTTGGTTTGTTTGAACTCTGAAATCTTTCATGTGACTCCGCTTTTTGAAAGAAATCTCAAAAGGTGAAACCCCCTAGCACTTACAGAGACATTTTTTTCCCTTCAGTACTGGGGATTGAACCCAGGACCTTTACATTGAATTATATCCACAGTTTCTGGTTTTGTTTTGTTTTCATGGTTTATTTTGAAACAAATTTTTGTTAAGAAACATAGACAGCCTCTAATTTAAGATAGTTCTGCATCAACTTCCTAAATTGTGAGAATACGGCTGTGTACAACCACGCCTGGCTGGAGACATATCTTGATTGAACACTGGATATTCTTACCCAGAAGATGCCCTGTGCTAACTTTAGAATTATGCTTTCCCTTCTTTGTCTCTGCACAGCTAAATTCAAAGGTGGGAGAATTGCAGTGGACAGTATCAGGAAAAAGTAGAATTTGTGCCAATACCAATATGTAAATGAGTTATCTTGGTATGTTTTTGCATATGTGACTTAAACCATCCACAATGGATTTTAATGTGCAACACTGACTTTAGGTACAGAAAGGCAGTGCACTAGGAAGAGAAACTGGCTAATCTACGTGGCACATTCCCTCCATTACAGGAAATGTATTAATGGAAACACAGATATAAATACATTTGATCTGTGCCACAATTTTCTAGATTCTGCAGTTAATCTACCTATTTTAAGGATGAGGAAAGTAATCTCACGAGGAGTTTACGAGGTCATAAGGTGAGAGAGTGTGCTCTGATTCTGAGGGCTGCACTGACTGTACAAAGTAAAGATGAACATTCCCCCGCTGTCATGCAGAATTGCATTTTTACTACAGTGTAAAATACTCCCTATTGAAAAAAAATATTAAGCTTTTCTTTGGTCTTTGGGCAAATATATATCAAAAAACAATATTTCTAGTGTAAATATAATTTTATCACAGATATCTAAATTATGTTATTGGCATAAATGTGGATTTAGTCTCCTGGAGTGGATGCTATTAATTATGTAATTTATAACAGCTCAAAATATTCCAATGAATATAAAATTCTGGACACTTAAAATAAGTTTATTTTCATTACAGATTACAAATAGGATAAGAACTGATTTGGGCAATATCTTTGAAGAACCTTAAAGTGTCTGCCATCCAATACTATACTGCCCTTTGGATATTTTAAAACAGAAAATACATAACTATAGTGAATAGTTACCTACAGGTGGATTTTATTTATTGCCATCTTCTTTCATTTTTGTACAATATTTTTGTGTATCACTTTTAAAATTTGTAATGATAAGAACACTCAGGTTATATTTTGTAAATTTCTAGATAGTGTGGATTATATTGTTTAGGAATGATTTTCTCATTGCTCTCCAATTATTTACTTATTCAGCATTCATTCCTTTATTCACTCTGCAGGCATTTATTGAGCATTAGCTTTGATTAGGATTACATTCCTTCATTAATGGAGCTTATACTCTAGTAGGAAAATCTTAAATGAAATTTGCAGTTTTGTAGAATGGAAATAGATGAGGAAAAAATACCAAGAACTAGTTTTTTAAAAGTCTCATAATATTATATTGCTGTCTAAATTACTTGTCTCAATGCTGAGACAAAATACCTCACATCCAAAGTGAAGGGAGAGAGAGAGAGATAGACTTCCGGGAAGATGGCGACCAGGTGAGCGGCAGAGGGAATCTCTCCCAGAGACCGATCCTTTGCGCGCGGCTGCCCGGTCCGTGGATGCAAAATTCCAACTGTTCGGGCTGCTCTCCATGGCCTGAGCATGAAAGGGCTGGCTGGACAAGCCGCGCGGCGAGAAGTGGGCGGATCCTCAGAACTGGGCACCCGAGGGATCGGTGCTGCGCTTGGGCCACAGCTCGGCTCAAATTGCATACAGCCGAGAGAGCGATTGCGGCGGAACAGACGCCTCCAGCTCCTGAACCCAATCGGCTCAGAGGCGGCTGTAACCAGGATTTGTTGGAGGCAGCCCAGCGGAGCAGAGCAAACTCAGAGAATGCGCTAGTGGGACACATTGCGCCAATCTGGGCAGCGGTCCAGGATCCCGCTCAGAGCCCCAGCCCCGCAGCCCGTGCTGCGGGAACTGTAGCAGCTGCGATCAGCAGGATTTCTGAGTCGGGAAAAAGCTCGATGCAGGGAGATACATCTGAACGGCATTCCTGCCTGCACGATCCCAGGATGAGTTGAGTGGGCGCTCTAACAGGTTTATCCTGAGTCAAGAAGAAGCTCTGCCCAGCTAGTGACATCAAAGCAGCTTTAAGGACTGCGGGATCTCCCGGGTAGGAAGAGCTAGCTAGGAGCCCTGACGGGATTTGTGAGGGGGGAAGGAGCTCCACCCAGGGAGGAACACCTGAGTGGCCTGTCTGCAAGGCCCCTGGGGTGAAGAGCTGTTTATACGTCCCAGCCAGGTCTTGGGGTAGGGAGTAGAAGCGCAAATCTCAGCAGACAGCTTAAGGGACATTCTCCCAAAGAGAAGGAATCATTGGAGCAGCCTCTGCAGCAGACCTTTGCCTGCTAAACTGCCTGGGGAATTTATAGCTCCACATGTTGAATCTGATAACCAAAAATGGGAAAACAGAGGAACAAAACGCAGTCTCAAAACTCAACCCCACCCAGAACAAGTTTTGAATGCGAGGATACAGGGGAACCAGGAAGCCACATATCTGCAAGTTATGAAACGATTGCATCCGAAATGAAACAACTCCAACAGGCCATAAAAGAGCTTAAAGCAGAAATAAGCCACATACCTGCAATGATTTCTCAGACAAAAAACAAGCTAAAAACAATGATGGAAGAAATGTTCTGTTCATATAAATAAGAAATAGACAAAAGACTAGAAGAAAATAGGAAACAAATGGAAACGTTACAAGAGCAATTTAGGAATGAATTACAAAGAATGAAACAGGTCCAAAGAGAATGCCAGGATTTGAAAACTAACACTGAAAGCATGCAAAACCGTTTAAATGAAACGGAAGATAGAATTTCAGAACTTGAAGACAGCATGGCAGCTTATGAGCGTGAAAGGAAGAATCTCATGATATCATCAAAGACACAAGAAAAGTCAATGCAACAGCTGCAAGATGAGGCAAAACATAACAATATTCGAATTATAGGAGTGTGTGAAACAGCAGGAGATCTCACAAATGATATAAAAAGAATATTTGATGAAATAATAGCAGAGAATTTCCCAAACAAGGGAAAAGATACTGAAGTTCAGTTAAGCGAGGCATATAGAACCCCAATGATCCATAACCCAAAGAAAAACACACACAGGCATATAATACTCAAGATCCCAGATATCCAGCAAAAGAACACAATATTAAAAGCTGCCAGAGAAATGAAAGAGATCACCTATAAAGGAAAGCCCATCAGAATCAAAGCAGGTTTCTCAACAGAAACCATGAAATCAAGAAGAGCTTGGAGTGAGATGCTACAGATTCTGAGACAAAACAACTTCCAACCCACACTGTTGTATCCTGCCAAATTATCCCTCAAATTCAATGGAGAAATAAAATATTTCCACGACAAAGAACAACTGAAGAACTTCATGAGTGCCAAACCAGCATTGGAAAAAGCACTAAAAGATATTCTAGACAGAGAGAAAAGAGACCACAATCCCAAGAACAGCGATAGAAATAACTCCCTAAACAGAACAAATAATTAAACAGTCAGCAAAAGAAGGAAAACTTCAAGTAAATAACATGACTAGAATAAGCCAACATATAACCATGATAACCATTAATGTAAATGGCCTCAACTCAAAAGTCAAAAGGAAAAGATTGGAAGACTGGATTAAGGAACACAATCCAACAATATGCTGTATACAGG
>PVLD010000833.1:0-242710 GCA_004027595.1 Dinomys branickii
GAACTGATCAAAAGGGCCATCATCTGTGTAACCTGAGTAACAAAGATGAAGGTAACATTATGTAGGACAGCATCCAGAGCTAATTCCCTTCTATGTTCTCTATAATTCTGTATTTCCTCAGTCGTTTTTGTATTAGCAGAAATGAAGATAACTTTATATTATACAGCATCCAGTGCAAATTCCCTACTATCTTCTCTATCATTTGGTATTTCCTTTAATGTTTTAGTGTTAACTAATGTGAAGATAACTATGTAATACAACATCCAGTTCTAATTCCCTACTATATTCTGTATAACTTTGTATTTTCTGTATTGTTTATGGCTTTTCTGGTTCATATGTCTCCATTCTTTTGTCTTTAAAATAAATAAATAAATAAATAAATACAGCTCAGAGTCATAAACACCCGCCTGGCAAGCACAAGGTCCAGAGTTCGATTCCCTGTACCTCCCCAAAAAAACATGCCGGGTGTGGTCATGCACAACTGTAATCCCACACTTGGGAGGCTGAGGCAGGAGGATCATTGTGAATTTGAAACCAGCCTAGGCTACAAAGTTAAGCTCAAGGCCAGCCTGAACTGTATAGTGAGACCTGGCTCAAAAAGACAAAAAAAAAAAAAAAAAAAAAAAAACCTGGCCCTGTTACCTGGGCTGCTGCTACCACTTCTTAGGTATTTACGTAGACTGACTGAATCTTAGAAGCACGACCCTTCTCCTCTTCTGTCTAGTAGTAGCTGTGAAATAAGGCTAGAACATTTAAGTGGACTTCTTTTTCTTTTGTGATTTTTTTTTTTTTTTTAACATTTTGGGACAAGGTCTTGCTGCTTAGGCAGGGTTTCAAATTTGAATTCTCCTGCTTCAGCCTCCCAGAGTGATGGGATTACAGTGCTAGTATACCTGGCTTTAAATAGACTTTGACAAGAGCCAGGGATGACAGAAGGAATTGAAGCAGGGCTCCCTGCATCCTAGGCAAGCACTGTACTATTGATCTACAGCTTCAGTACTTTTTATTTTGAGACAAGATTACCCTAACTTGGCTGGCCTCAAGTTTGTAATCATGCTGCCCTAGCCTCCTGAGCAGCTGGGGTTATAAGCGTTCACCACTGTGCCTGCCAGTGTGTGTATGTGTGTGTGTGTGTGTTTGTTTCAGGGTCTCGCTGTGTGTAATCTAGTCTGGCCGCAGCTTTGTGTTGCCCAAGCTTGTAAGCCTCTTGCCTATGGCCTTCTCTTTTTTTTTTTTTTTTTGTCTTTTTCAGACAAGGTCTCATTGTGCAGTTCAGGCTGGCCTTAAGATCACTTTGTAGCCTAAGCTGGTCGTCGTCTTTTTTTTTTTTTTTTTTTTTTTTTTTTTTTTTTTTTTTTTTTTTTTTTTTTTTTTTTTTTTTGAGACAAGGTCTTGCTATGCAGTTCAGGCTGGCCTTGAGCCCACTTTGTAGCCCAGGCTGGTCTCAAACTCTCAGTGATCCTCCTGCCTCAGCCTGCCAAGTTCTGGAATTACAGACATGCGCCACCACGCCCAGCTTTGGCCTTCCTTTTTTTTTAACCAATAAAAATTATTTTAAATTAGATTTTAATGGTACATTTTACATGTACATATTGATCACATTCATCATAGGGTTTGGCCTTATTTCTGCTTTTTTAATTTTTGTACCAGGAATTGAACTCAGGACTTTCTGCTTCCCAGGCAGGCACTTGTACCACTGACCTATATCCCTGCCCATCCTTACTTTTTTTTTTCTCTCTTTTTTGTCTTTTTTGAGGCAGGGTCTCACTATGCAGTTCAGGCTGGGCTTGAGCTCACTTTGTAGCTCAGGCTAATCTTGAACTCCCGATGATCCTCCTGCCTCAGCCTCCCAAGTGCTGGGATTATAGGTGTACGCCACCACGCCTGACCTTGTTTCTCTCTTTTTTTTTTTTTTCTTGTCTTTTTGAGACAGGGTCTTGCTATGCAGTTCAGGCTGGCCTTGAGCTCGCTGTGTAGCCCAAGCTGCTCTCAAACTCCTAACAGTCCTCCTGTCTCAGCCTCCTGAGTGCTGGGATTACAGGCATGTGCCACCGTGCCCAGCTATTTCTTAAAGAACACAAAATACTTTTTTCCCTAGGGAAACTTGTGGTTTGGGGAAGGGAAGGTGGTGAGTTTTAAACCCAGGATCTTGTTCGTGCCAAGCATCAGCTATCCCACTAAGGTACATTCTCCTCCAACCCTGGAGTGGGAAATTAAAAGCCGATTAAAATGTGAAATAAGTTGTTTGGTGTTGGTTTTTTTAGACAGGGTCTCATGTAGCCCATCCTCCAACTTGGGAATCCTCCTGCTTTAGCCTCCAGAGAGCTAGAATTAACAGGTATATGCCACTCTTCCACTCCAGATCAGTTATTAATGTGATATATGATCTAGAGAAAAATCTCAACTCTAATAGAAAGTCTAAACTAGCTGTGTGTACAATATAATTTAATGCTAAAGAGTAATGATAGCTTAAGGGAAAAATACAAAGTTTTTGTTAAACAGTCTTCGTACTATATGTTTTTCCTCCTGACTATAATTTTTGGACACTTGAATCTTTATATTGGCAGAAAGTTGAAATCTTTGTATATATATATATATATAGTCTTTATATAGAGACTAAGTGTACAGATTGCTCAGATAGTATATTGTGTTACTCACTTTAGCAACAGATTGGAGGGCAGGTGAAAAGATTAGAGGTGAAGCATATAGGTCTAAATTTATAGAAAAACACCTGATGCTGTTGTTGAGAGTGAGGAAGCATAAGTAATTCATTTGTGTTTTATTTTTGGTGTGGAATTTATCACAAGCATGTAGTTTGTGGGTTTTTCATTTCTGTTAGCTTTTACCCCCTTTTTTGCACTACTGGGTATTTAACTCACGGCTTCACACGTGCTGAGCACGCTACTGCTGAGCTGCACGGCCTTCATTTCTTTATACAGAGACTTTTCCCCAGTACTGGGGATGGAACCCAGAGATGCGCCATCACTGAACTGTACTACCGCCCGTTTTATTTTTTATTTTGAGACAGGGTCTTGCAAAGTTAACCAGGCTGGATTTGAACTTGTGTTGCCTCAGCCTCAATCAGTGCTAGGATTATAGGTGTTTGCACTATATTTGGCTAGAAAATACAGATGTGTGTGTTTGTTGGGAGACAAGGTCTCACTCTGTAGTTTAGGCTGGCCTTGAATTGCGTATGTGGCCCAAACTGGCTTTAAACTCGTAGTGAGCCTCCTGCATCAGGCTCCCGAGTGCAAGCCCCACATACTTGGTAAAAGTACTTTGTGTCTTGTCTTTTTGAGACAGGGTCTCGCTATGTAGTTCAGGCTGCAATAAACTCACTTTGTAGCCCAGGCTGGCCTCAAACTCACAGCAACCCTGCCTCAGCCTCCTGTGTGCTGGGATTATAGGTGTGTGCCACCACACCCAGTGAAAATACAATTTTTAATGTTAGAAATCCTATACTTACAAGAAGCTTCAATTACCAGTGCCCTTACAAAACAACATTAAAAACAAACATGGACAGTTCAACAGGCAGATTTGCTTTTGTTGTTTTCTGATTAGCTTGCTGCTAATGATGTTCTACATAGTAGAAGTTCTTTGATATTTTCAACTTTTCTGTAGTTTTGTTTTTTGGTTAAGGGAAATAAATCAGACAAACGTTTAAGTACCACATTGTTTCTCAGGTGTGAGAAACTGAAAGTGTAAATAAGGGCCAAAATACTTTGTTTTTTTTGAGAGACAGGCCCTCCTGATGTAGCCCAGACTGGCCTTAAACTTGCAGCAATCCTGCCTCAGCATCCCAAGTGCTGGGATTATAGGTTAAGTTTCATGTAGGGATAGGGGTATTTGTATTGTTAAAATTTGATTTTTGCTGGGTGTGGTACTGCGTGTTGTAATGCCAGTCAGGAGACTGGGATGATGTATGAGAATTTGAGGCCAACCTGGGCTTCGCAGTAAGTTCAAATCCAGTCTAAACTACATACCAAGACCCTCTCTCAGAAAAAAAAAAGGAAAAGTAAAGAGAAATATTGGACTTCCTCAAGAATTCATATTCTATTACTGTGAGGAATAAAGCACCAACAGCAGTAGAACTGGAATTCAAATCATGCAGCTGACAACTTTAAGAGCCATTTACAGTGAAAGAAGTCACTAAGCATGCTGGGAGTGGTCCTACTGGAGTCAGCTTGTACTACGCCCACATCTGGCCTGTCCTGGCCTGGCCCTTCTTCATAGGTGAGCTGCCTTGACCATCTCACCCTGTGGATGTGCTGGATGATGCAGTCATCTCCTCGCTTGTCTCACTGCTACTGTTTGCTCAAGGCAAATTCGTACATTCTTCCCATTTCCTTTTCTCTCTCCCCCCCAACCCTAGGCCCTCAAACAGGTTTCTGTGATGATTCTAGCCAGTGTGATCTTTCATTGTACTAATTGACCAGAGGACATATTCTTTACCTTAAAGTCTTTATTGTATCATTTGGGGTTTTTTGGTTTTTGAGACAGGGTCTCCCTGTGCAGTTCAGGCTGGCCCTGAGCTCACTTTGTAGCCCAGGTTGGTTTCAAACTTGCAATGATCCTCTTGCCTCAGCCTCCTGAGTGCTGGAGTTACAGCCACACGTGGCTCATTTGGTGTTTTGTGATGTGTTATGTTTTTAAATTATTTTTTTCAAAGATTCAGCATTTGTTTCATTGATTTTTTTTTCTTCATAATGTCCTTACTTTTGATTATGTACATCTGCTTTTATTTGCTTTCACTTTTCTAGTTCATTAAGATACAAGATCAAAGCCATGTTATGGGTTTCTAGTTTAACTCTTATTATTATCAGGGAACATACTTGATGATCTTCAGTTGTTTAAAACATATTGGCACTTATTTTACGGCAGACACCGTGATGGTGAGCCTGTGGGACATGTGCTATGGCAAGCTCACCGAACCTTCTCTGTGATGATATCATGAGTTGGTTTTTTCTAAACTAAAACCTTAGTATTGAGATTTTGATTACAGCGTTGATACTTCGGATAAGTAAGTGGGTCTCGGGTTGCAGTTTGGGTGCTCCATCTCTAAAAGATGCACTGGTCTAGCATGTATCTCCTGTCTTGGCGCCTGTCCCTTGCATATTTGCAGAGAATCTGGGGCTGAAGATGTAGCTCAGTGATAAGAGGGCTTGTCTATGTGCACAAGACCTTCTGTTCAGTCTTTGCACGGCCAGAAAGGAAAGAAAAGACCGTATGCTGTTACTGTTGGGTAGTATTTTATATTTCATTTAGGTCCAGTAAGTGGGTTGGTGACATTGTTCAGGTCCTCTTTATCCTTACAATTTGTATTGGTTTACTTTTATGAGTTAGTAAGAGAGAAATACTGGAAATCCCCAACTACAATTGTGGATTTATTTCCTTTTTCAAGTCCATCTTCTCTTCCATCATCTCTGTTGCTTCTGGGTCTGTTTCTGTCATTTTTCTCGTTTACTGGTAATTTATTACTGCTTTATATGCATGGAAATTTTTTACTGGCTGTTTAGAATTGTGAATTTTAGTACAATTGCTTGCTTGATTTTGTTGTGTTCCCTTAAAGATTGTTGCATTGCATATTAGTTTGATCCTTGCTTGTGGCAGATGTAGAGCATCTTTGTTCTACAGCCAGTGTGTGGCCTTTCTAGGTCCTCTACCCAGTTCTCTTCTATGCAAGGTCTTGTCTCTGGCTAGTGGGAACAGAAACTCTTCCTAGCCATAGTATGAACTAAGGAGCTTGTTCAGCCTGCTGTTTTCCAGTAGTTCTTTCTCTCGCCTCAAGTTTTCTTGTGTACAAATTGGTACTCGGCCACAAACTTGAGGGGCTCCTTTTATGGATCTCTAGGGTCTCTCTTTGTGTATGCTCCTCCCCAATGCTTCTGTCCCACAAATTCTAGAGGCCTCTCGAACGCTAGTTGATGTCTTTTCCATCAGTGCGATGCGATTGTTAGACTCATGTTTATTATCTAATGTATGTGCTGCAGCTTGGAAACTGCCCCTACACAGTACTTTGGGCAACTTGAGGACTCAGCTTGTTTCCCTTTTCTCCAGAGTGCTTGACTATGCCGCCTCTTGTTGTCTAAAAACCTTGTTTTAAATACCCCATTTAGCTATCTAGTTGTTTGTAATGAGAAGGCAGTTTCTGTGGCTGTCAGTTTTTATTCCCCCTTTTTTTTTTTTTTTAGTCTTTTTTGAGACAGGGTTTTACTGTGCAGTTGAGGCTGGCCTTGAGCTCACTTTGTAGCCCAGGCTGGCCTTAAACTTGGCAAAGATCCTCCTGTCTCAGCCTCCCGAGTGCTGGGATTACAGGCGTGAGCCACCACACCCAACTCCCCATGTTAATTTTTAATTGTTTTGTTTTGTTTTTGAGCCTGGGTCTCATTTTATAGTGCAGCCTGGCTTTGAACTCCCTATGTAGCCTAGGCTGGCTTTAAACTCTTAGCAGTTCCCCTGCCTCTGCCTCCCAAGTGTTGTGATTGCAGGTGTGTGCCACCATGCTCAGCTAGTTTTTAATAGTTTTTTTCATCATTTTTCCTTCATTTCCGGCCATCCCTAGGGTTGGCTGTACTTGGTTTGGTTTTAACAATGTTTATATTGATTCAATTTATTTTTTAATTGAAACATAAGTCACATACCATAAAATTCATACACCATAAAATTCACACAGTTTTAAGCTATGGAGTTTAGTGGATACTAGTGTATTCCTAAGTTATGCAGCTGTTCCTACTGCCCAGTTTCATATTCATTGCTCCCGTAACAAATTCCTGTTAACAGTTTGCCATCCTCTCTTGTAGTGCATGCCACCCAGCGCCTGTTTTGTACGGATTTGCATATTCTGGACACAGTAGCCTTTTTACCTTCTTTTCATTTAACAAAATGTATACATAATGTAGCATGCATTAGTGTTTCAGTCCTTTTTTATGGATTAGGATTTTTGTTTATTCTTTTTATCTTTTCTTTTTTGAGACACTGTCTCGCTGTGCACTTCAGGCTAGCCTTGAGCTCACTTCATAGCCCAGGCTGGTCTTGAACTCCCAACGATCCTCCTGCCTCAGCCTCCCGAGTGCTAGGATTACAGGCATGCGCCACCACGCCTAGCTTGTTTATTCTTTTTAAAATGTCTGTAAATTTGGCTTTTTTCCCCCTCTATCTTTTGGCTATTTTGAATAACATTATTATGAAGATTTGTAGGTTTTGGTATGGATACAATGTTTCAAGTTTTCTTGGCTATACGCCTGGGAGTGGAATTGCTGGGTCACATGCTGACTGGTCTTTTGAGGGGCTGCCAGTTTTCCAAAGCAGTTGCACCCTTTTATAGTCTTCACCAACAGTGTATGAGGCTTCCATTTTCTCTCTGTGCTTGCTAATGTGCGTCATCTCTCTTTTGATTATGTCTGTCCTGGTGGTATGAAGTGTTACCTTACTGTGCTTTTGATTTATATTTCCTAATTGACTAATGATGTTGAGCTCAACTTAAAGGGATGTAACCAGTGGAGTCTAGTAGTCTGTGGTGCTCACCCTCCACTCGCATGACTCATCTGGAATTTACTCTTTCCCACGAATTTTAGATTGTGAATAAATGGAATACAGCTCTAATTGGCCTTATGACATACTTTCGGGAGGCTGTGGTGAATACCCAAGAACTCTTGGACTTGCTAGTAAAGTGTGAGAACAAGATCCAGACACGCATCAAGATTGGACTCAACTCCAAGATGCCAAGTCGGTTCCCCCCCGTTGTGTTCTACACCCCAAAGGAGTTGGGCGGACTCGGCATGCTCTCAATGGGCCATGTACTCATCCCCCAGTCTGACCTCAGGTAGGGCTGGGTTGAAAATCTTTAGTGCTAGACTTTGTTATTTGACCCTGAGGGGTAGGAGTATCTCTTTACTTTTAGACTTTACACTTAGCTCCAATCTTCATTTCCCAAAACAGGTGGTCTAAGCAGACTGATGTTGGTATCACACATTTTCGCTCAGGAATGAGCCATGAAGAAGACCAGCTGATTCCCAACTTGTACCGCTACATACAGCCATGGGAGAGTGAGTTCATTGATTCTCAGCGGGTCTGGGCTGAGTATGCACTCAAGAGACAAGAGGCCATTGCTCAGAACAGGTGGGCATCTCAGGATGTGTGCCATTCCTCAGGTGGAGTGGAGATGAACTTTGAGTCTTGTGTGGAGGTTGTGGGCAGAGCATGCCATATTCTTAGAGGGGAAAGAAAGTACTTGTTCATCAAGGAATACTGAACTCTTGGCATGAGAAAGTATTTAGACTTTAATCTTACTTGCTTGGTCAGACGGCTGACTTTAGAAGATTTGGAAGACTCATGGGACCGCGGCATCCCTCGAATCAATACCCTCTTCCAGAAGGACCGGCACACGTTGGCTTATGACAAGGGCTGGCGGGTGCGAACTGACTTTAAGCAGTACCAGGTGTGTGGCATGTCGAGGGGGTCGGGGAAGGGCTTTCCTAGAATCAGGAGAGCTGATGGCCACCCCAGGAACTTCAGGTAGTAGGCACCCAGGATTTTGAGCACAGCTGCCTTACCATCCAGGTTTTGAAGCAGAACCCTTTCTGGTGGACACACCAGCGGCATGATGGGAAGCTCTGGAACCTAAACAACTATCGTACAGATATGATCCAGGCCCTGGGTGGTGTGGAAGGCATTCTGGAGCACACACTCTTCAAGGGCACTTACTTCCCTACCTGGGAGGGTCTTTTCTGGTAAGGACTCCCTTCTTTCACTGGGACGGTCACAACCCTCTGTGTGCATCCCTTCTGTGCTCTCAGGGTCTGCTGTAGTGTTTCCCAGGCAGCCACTCCCTGGAGGTCACCTCGCTTGGTTCTTCTGCTTCCCAGGGAGAAGGCCAGTGGCTTTGAAGAATCTATGAAGTGGAAAAAGCTAACTAATGCTCAGCGATCAGGATTGAACCAGATTCCCAATCGTAGATTCACCCTCTGGTGGTCCCCAACCATCAATCGAGCCAATGTGAGTGTGATTGTTAGACAAGGGGATGGAAACTAAAAGCCAGTGTTTCCACAGTCTTACTTATGTCCTGAGAACCAGAGGCTCCTCCTCTGTGGTGTGACATTATCTCTCTCCTGGCAGGTATATGTGGGCTTTCAGGTACAGCTGGACCTGACAGGTATCTTCATGCATGGCAAGATCCCCACACTGAAGATCTCTCTCATCCAGATCTTCCGAGCTCATTTGTGGCAGAAGATCCATGAGAGCATCGTGATGGACTTGTGTCAGGTGGGCTAGAGTTGAGGGGTGAAGGTAACACTTGCAGTCAGGTTAGCTTGCTCCTCTGTGTATGGAAAATCCCTCCCTGTAAGCGCCGAGGATGAGACTCCTATTGTCTTGTTACCATTACCTTAAATTCTACCAACTCATTATAGTAGATTTTCATAGCAATTTATAACTTTTCCTCTTTCTCTTTCAGGTGTTTGACCAGGAACTAGATGCCCTGGAGATTGAGACAGTACAAAAGGAGACAATCCACCCTAGAAAGTCCTATAAGATGAACTCTTCCTGTGCAGATATACTGCTCTTCGCCTCCTATAAGTGGAATGTTTCTCGGCCCTCATTGCTGGCAGACTCCAAGTAAGTGTTTTATGACCTAGCTCTAAGGATCCAAGAACGTTAGTGTTACTGTTCTTCTAGCATAATCACTTTAAGAATTGTCTTTGAGCTGGGCATTGTGGCACAGGCCTATAATCCCAGCACTGGAGAGGTTGAGGCAGGAGGATCATAGCAAGTTCAAGACCAGTCTGCGCTACAAAGTGAGCTCAAGGCCAGCCTCAACTGCATAGAGAGAGCCTGTTTCGAAAAAGACAAAAAAAAAAAAAAAAAAGAGTTGTCCTTGTCTGCTTTTCAAGCTTGGGGCCTATCAACACACCAACCAGATTGCTGATTCTTTGGAGTCTTGCTGTTCTAGAACAGGCAGAAGGGACTGATGGTTTGGGGATTTAGGTATAATGATTCTCACGGTTCTGGGGACATGGATTACACTTACGACTTCATGAAAATTTGACCTTTCTCTGCTTTTAGGGATGTGATGGACAGCACCACCACTCAGAAGTATTGGATTGACATCCAGTTGCGCTGGGGAGACTATGATTCCCATGACATTGAGCGCTATGCCCGGGCCAAATTCCTGGACTACACCACAGACAACATGAGTATCTACCCTTCGCCCACAGGGGTGCTCATCGCCATTGACCTGGCGTATAACCTGCATAGGTGAGTGAGGGCTCAGAGGCAGGTACTGCCCTTTAGCTTTATGCATAACGTAGATAAGTACTTTCATTGACCCAAGTTGACATGAGGTTTAGTCTTTCCTTTCTGAGTCCCTGACTCTTCTCCCAGGTGTATTTGAATTAGCAGACTATTGTTGTCCACGGGCAATGTTTTTTGTTCCTTTGTAGAGTTACATTTTATCCTGCTCATGGGGCTGACAGCCTGGACATAACTTTTCTTGCTTGTTCCATCTTCACAGCGCCTATGGAAACTGGTTTCCAGGCAGTAAGCCTCTCATACAACAGGCCATGGCCAAGATCATGAAGGCAAATCCTGCCTTGTATGTGTTACGGGAACGAATCCGCAAGGGGCTTCAGCTCTATTCATCTGAGCCCACTGAGCCTTACCTGTCTTCGCAGAACTATGGTGAGCTCTTCTCCAACCAGATTATCTGGTTTGTGGATGACACTAATGTGTACAGAGTGACTATCCACAAGGTGAGTGTTAAAAGCAGTACAGAGGTGTGGGGCTCCACATGCCCACAGGAGGGTTTGGGGGCACCTGTGCACACACTGGGATGAAGCCATGCTGACTACATTACTCATTCTTTAGACTTTTGAAGGGAACTTGACAACCAAGCCTATCAATGGGGCCATCTTTATCTTCAACCCACGTACAGGGCAGCTCTTCCTCAAGATAATCCACACATCTGTGTGGGCCGGGCAGAAGCGTCTGGGGCAGGTGAGCGGATTAGAGTAGAGGCGCCACAGGGCCTTGCCACCGCTTACGCCGTCTTTCTAAAGGGGGTGAGTACTCTGTGGCTTCTCTGGGGTGGTAGGCGCTCCATTTGTTTTCTTTTCTTGATCTTTAGTTGGCAAAGTGGAAGACAGCTGAGGAAGTAGCTGCCCTCATTCGATCTCTGCCCGTGGAGGAGCAGCCCAAGCAGATCATTGTCACCAGGAAGGGCATGCTGGACCCGTTGGAGGTGAAAGGGTGGGGCAAGTAGGAGGAAGACTTAAGACCTGCAGATTGATCTTTGAAAATTTTTTTTGTAGTGCTGGGGCTCAAACCCAAGGCTTTGCACACGCTAGGCACGTGCTCGTCCACTGAGCCAAATCCCGGTCCCACACTCTGGTTTATAATCTTGGACTTGCTTTTGTCTTAGGTACATTTGTTGGACTTCCCCAACATTGTGATCAAAGGGTCGGAGCTCCAGCTTCCCTTCCAGGCTTGTCTCAAGGTGGAAAAGTTTGGGGATCTTATCCTCAAAGCCACTGAGCCTCAAATGGTTCTCTTCAACCTCTATGATGACTGGCTCAAAACTATCTCATCCTACACGGTAGGAAGCAACCCCAAGAAGAGTCTGGGAGCAGTGGGTTGGGGTCAGGAGAAGATGCTGTGCTTTTAGGTTTCCCCGTAGACCACATTCTGGGGCAGGGGTTCTGCTGACTGTGGAAGGGATGGGACTTGAGAGTTTAAAAACAGTTCTTGGAGCCAGGCGTGGTGGTACACACCTGTTATCCTAGCACTCGGGAGGTTGAGGCAGGAGGATCGTTGCAAGTTTGATACCAACCAGGGCTACAAAGTGAGCTCAAGGCCATCCTGAGCTGCATAGCAAGACTCTGTCTCAAAAAGACAAAAAAACTTAAGTTAAATCAGTTGTTGGGTTTTCTGAAAGGGTTGGACCAGAGGCAAAAGCCTCAAGCAGCTGACTTTCCTCTGTTCTTCCAAATCTCTTCCCAGGCTTTCTCCCGTCTTATCCTGATTCTGCGTGCCCTGCATGTGAACAATGACCGGGCAAAGGTGATCCTGAAGCCAGACAAGACTACTATTACAGAACCCCACCACATCTGGCCCACCCTGACTGACGAGGAGTGGATCAAGGTGGAGGTGCAGCTCAAGGATCTGATCTTGGCTGACTACGGCAAGAAAAACAAGTGAGGAGTGGGTGGAGGGCAGACTGGAGAGTCGAGAAAGGGTGAAGTAGGTGGTTGCATATATGCACTCTGAGGTTTGGAAACATTTAGGCTCTGAAGTTTCCTACATGGTAAAGGCACTGACTTTCAGGATTTCAGTCTGACTCCTGGCTGTTGTTCCTCTGTGCAGGCCTCATTGCCTTTTTGAGCAGGGTATTTCTTTAAGTACCTCTCCTGTTAGCACAAGAATGCCCCTTCCATTCTCTCCCACCCTCATAACAACCATAAACACCCGTAGCTTTCTAAATACCTGCTAGGGTCACTGATAGTACCACCGCTAACTGAGAATGTGTCTGTAGCATTCCTGTGGTTTCCATTTTTTGAGAGTTGTCCTGTGCCAGGACATTTTTTTGTGAAGGAAAAGTGGAAGTTATGGGTGCTGAATAACCAGTAGGTACTGAGTGTCATCCTGTTCACGTGTGCAGAGTCTTAGACATACTAGTGCATCCCTACTTCACACTTTCTATGAAGGTGTCACTTAAGGATTAGCTGGGCAAGAATATGAACCACCCTGGTACCAAGTCATAGCCTCACTATGAAGGCAAAAGTGCCCAAGGGGGTGGGACCCTTGAGTAACTAACTCCCTGCCCACAGTGTGAATGTGGCTTCACTGACGCAGTCAGAAATTAGAGACATCATCCTGGGAATGGAGATATCAGCACCGTCACAGCAGCGGCAGCAGATAGCAGAGATTGAGAAGCAGACCAAGGAGCAGTCCCAGCTGACTGCAACACAGACTCGCACTGTCAACAAACACGGTGATGAGATCATTACCTCCACCACCAGTAACTATGAGACCCAGACTTTCTCATCGAAGACTGAATGGAGGGTCAGGTAATGTGAAGAACAAGAGGGTGGGGATGATCTAGACATGGTGGCACCAGCCTAGACAGGGTAATCCCAGCACTGTGGGAAGCTGAGGCAGGAGTGTCGCAAGTTTGAGCCCAGCCTGGGCGAGTTAGCGAGAGGCTGTCTCAAAAATAATAAGGTCTGGGTATCTGTGCAGCTCAGTACAGAGGCCCTTGGTTGAGTCCCCTGCTGCAGGAGGAACGGAAAGGCCTGCTGGCACTGCCTGAGGTGTTTGGGGTGGGACATGTTAATATCCCCCACTTGTTTTCAGGGCCATATCTGCTGCCAACCTACACCTAAGGACCAATCACATTTATGTTTCATCTGATGACATTAAGGAGACTGGTTACACCTATATCCTTCCCAAGAACGTGCTTAAGAAATTTATCTGCATATCCGACCTTCGTGCCCAAGTGAGTGTGCTCAGCTGGGCCACACTGTGTGCCCATATTTTTGTTATGTGCCTAAAACTAAGCTGGTGTTTCTTAAAACTTGATGTGCTGGTTTCAAGATTCGTGGATAAATACAGTGACAAAAGGGCATCCTAGCAAGAGGCTTTGGTGCCCGTGAGACGACAGCACAATTTACAAAGTGGTACTGGCTGAGAGGTTATTGGGAGAGAGTAGTCAGAAACCAATTCATCCTGGTGGTGCCTGCCTATAGTCCCAGCATTTAGAAGGCTGAGGCAGGAGGATTGCTGCAAGTTCAAGACCAGCCTAGGGTACATAGTGAGTTCAAGGCCAGCCTGAACGGCACAGTAAGACTCTTGTCTCAGAAAGACAAAATACAAAAAAAAAAAGCAGATTCATATATACCAAATCTGTGAGATTAAATGTACCTTATAATGAGACAGTTGGAAGGGGCAGGACCCCAATGTCTTATCAAATCTGAGTGAAAATCTAAATGTAAAAGCTAAAAAAAGTAAATGTAAAAACTACAGGATACTAGAAGAGTATATCGATGACCTCAGTGTTGGGAAAACCTCCCTAAACAGAACATGAAGAGCTGAGCTGGGCGTGGTGGCGCCCACCTATAATTCCAGCACCTGGGAAGCTGAGGCAGGAGGGTCAACCACAGGTTTAAGGCTAGTCTGAATGACAACAAGACCCTGTCTCAAAAAAAAAAAAAAAAAAAACCATGCTGGGGATTTAGCTCAGTAGCACAGCACCTGAGTTTGATTCCTGGTACCTGGCGCCCCCCCCCTAAAAAATCATGATAAAGTAATAATTTGTGACAAAGGGTATTACGGAAGACAAACCAAAAATGAGAAAGAATTATTTGTTACTCTGAAATAATGGATTAGTGTCCAGAAGAAAGAATTTTCTTTCTCTATTAGAAGAAGGAAGTTTCAGGTTGATTTTTAAGATAACTGTAGAAGCCAGGGACAGTGGCACATACTTGTAATCCCAATACTAGGGCTAATTTAGTGGTGCCCTGTTTCAAAATTTTTTAAAAGGACTGGGAATATACCTCAGTAGTAAAGTACCCCCAGGTTCAATCCCTAATAGTAGGGAAAATTAAAACAAAGAAACAAAACTAGAATGATAGATTTAAGAAAAGAAAGTTCAAGAGTCAGGTTGTAGTTCAGTAGAACACATACATACTTACTAGCATTCAGGAGGACCTGGGTTCAATCCCCAGCACCAAAAAAAAAAAATACAAAGGCAATTCAGGAAAGGAACTATAAATGGCAACTTTAATATGAAAAGAAAAAAAAATATGAAAAGATGCTTACCTTCAGTAGTCAGGGATATGCAGGTGAGGCGGCACATACCTATAATCCTAGTTCGCAGGGGCAGGGGCAGGGGCAGGGGCATGGCTAGGCCAGGCCAGTTTGGGCTACATAGTGAGCTTAAGGCCAGGTATGGTGGCACATGCCTATAATCCCAGTACTTGGGAGGCTAAGCCAGGAAGATTGCTTCAAGTTTGAGGCCAGCATGGGCTGCATATGAGTTTAAGGCCATCCTTAAGTACATAGTGAAACCCTGTCTCAAAACAAAAAAGTTGCTGGGCGTGGTAGCGCACGCCTGCAATCCCAGCACTCAGGAGGCTGAGGCAGGAGGATCGTTTGAGACCAGCCTGGGCTAAAAGTGAACACAAGGCCAGTCTGAACTGCGTAGCGAAATCCTGTCTCCATCCCCCCGCCCCCCAAAAAGAAAAAGGTATATGGCAGAAGGGACTCATTTCAACATTCCATACACAGGTCAAAAGGCTGAAACAACCAAGGTTTCACAGAGTTCCACATGCAGGTACATGTAGTCACACAGTGAGCTCAAGGCCAGCCTGACTTCGTAGTGATACCCTGTGTCAAAATAACAAAAAAAAAAGCAAAAAAACACCAGAAAACAAAAAAGTAATCAGGAATATTTACATTTTATGAAACACCCTGTTATAACCATCAGTTCGGCAAATTTGAAGATTCCTGGTATCCTAAGCAAGTGAGTTTATAGGAAAAGTTTTCTTTGCTGATAGCAGTGTAAACCTAGAATACCACCTGGCGCTGGTTTTCCACGTGTGTATTTGGTTTATGAAAGTTCAGTGAGCTGTGAGCTTGTGTATGGACAATATACTCAGTAATCAGCAGCTGGGAAGCTTGTGAGCAGTACACTCCCCAGGACTACACTCAGAAGGTTGTGGTACGGAGGGTGCAGTGAGGTCCATGTGTAACAAGCACTGCTCCAGGGGACTCTGATGCAAGGAGTTCTGGCACATTTTAAGAAACTTTAGTTTTGGGGGTTGGCAGGAAACACAAACTGACAGCCCAGACTCTGGCCTGGTTCTAAGAATAATAACTCTGATTCCTGAACCCCCTCCTTCCAGATTGCAGGATACCTGTACGGGGTGAGCCCACCAGACAACCCCCAGGTGAAGGAGATCCGCTGCATTGTCATGGTGCCGCAGTGGGGCACGCACCAGACTGTGCATCTGCCTGGCCAGCTGCCCCAGCATGAGTACCTCAAGGCGAGTGGGGTCCTTGGAAACGGGCTTCCTGCTGTCAGAGAGGCGCTGAAGGCGGGTGTGTCACTCGCACAGGGGAGCTTTCTGCCAGGAGATGGGATTCTGAACAGTTCTTGCTGCTGTTTGCCTATAGGAGATGGAGCCCTTAGGGTGGATTCACACTCAGCCCAACGAGTCCCCCCAGCTGTCACCCCAGGACGTCACAACCCACGCGAAGATCATGGCTGACAACCCATCCTGGGACGGGGAAAAGACCATTATCATCACCTGCAGGCAGGCGGGGCCCAGTGGGAGTGCGGGCGGGCGGGCGGGCAGGCACCGTGGCCAGGGGGGCGGGTGGCCTGACCTCCTGTCCTGTCCTCCTCTGGCCCCCAGCTTCACCCCAGGCTCCTGCACGCTGACAGCCTACAAGCTGACCCCCAGTGGCTATGAGTGGGGCCGCCAGAACACAGACAAAGGCAACAACCCCAAGGGTTACCTCCCGTCACACTACGAGAGGGTCCAGATGTTGCTGTCAGACCGCTTCCTCGGCTTCTTCATGGTCCCTGCTCAGTCCTCGTGGAACTACAACTTCATGGGTAAGTAGGCTGTTTTTGTTGGGGCACAGTACAGAAGTGGAGCTGAGGTAGTGATGTGAGCCCTTACCCCTAGCACTTGGGGCCTGACTCCCTTGGAAAATACCCAGGGGCCCAGCT
Source organism: Dinomys branickii (assembly GCA_004027595.1). Classification (NCBI taxonomy): domain Eukaryota; kingdom Metazoa; phylum Chordata; class Mammalia; order Rodentia; family Dinomyidae; genus Dinomys; species Dinomys branickii. Next base: position 16,727 of record PVLD010000833.1, read on the forward strand.
TGTTAACATTTGATGTTTCTTTCTCCCCTGAGGTGTCCGGCATGACCCCAACATGAAGTACGAACTGCAGCTGGCGAACCCCAAAGAGTTCTACCACGAGGTTCACAGGCCGTCCCACTTCCTCAACTTCGCTCTCCTGCAGGAGGGTGAGGTCTACTCTGCAGACCGGGAGGACCTCTATGCCTAGTTGTCTCCCCTCCTGCTTGAGACTCCCCAAAGGTTGGAGCCGTTTCCCTCACCGACAAGCTGGTGACATTCAGCAGCTTGGTCCCTTTTCCCTCTTGTTTTGTGCTTGTGTTGATGGCTTGTAATCCTGAACAAACATTATAATAAATTTTGTATAAATAGAAGTTGGAGATGATGATTGTGCCCCCCACCACCAGCCTAAATTCTGGGTTTAGACAAGGCAGGGAGCTAAGATATCCAGACTTTTTTTTGCCCTGGGACTCAGACTCAGGACCTTGCACGTGTCAGGCAGGCACTGTGCCACTGAGCTCTATCCCCAGCCCTGGGAACCAGCATAGAGCAGTTCACAGCAGGTCTTGGCCTTGAGAAGGGTACAAGGCCACCTCTGCTCAGGCCTTTGGGGCTAGATGTCTTCCTGACTCTGGAGATGAGGTGGGGGTTGGCTTTCCCACTCCAGCAGCTTGAGCAGATCTGTTAGCTTCTCTGCACAGTACTTGCAGACCACTACCTCTTTTCGGCAGCACTCCTTGGGAGCCCGTGCTGTGCTGGAGCCCTGCGCTCTGCCACTTGGGCTGCAGCTGTAGGCCCCGACCCGGCCCCCTTGAGGTTTCTGTGTCACTCCTGCTGGGGAAGCAAGCATGTGAGCTGCTGTCTGGGCAGAGGGCCGTGGGGTGAAGGCCGCTCACTGGTATTAAATCTCATCTGCCGAAAGTGCCTGCTGGCCAAGTCTACTTCCTGACTCCAAACGCAGGGGTGGAGCCTGGACCTGTGGCCATGGGGAGGGCTTGCCTAAAGTGACCACTTGCAGCCCTGAGCCTCAGCTCTTGGACGCCTGCCTGGGAACTGGCGGCCTGGCTTCCTGTGACCTTGCGGTTTGAACAGGACAGGCCCCAGGAGGCCGAGGGCACCGTCTCCCCTTCCCAGGGCCTTCTCTGTTAGTTGCTCCTCCCTTGTCGCTGATACCCCGCCCCTTACAAGCCTGAACTTCCTGGCCGGGATTGTTCGGCATCTTCCTGCCCCAATTGAGGGTGGGGGCGCCTTTGGTCTTTGGGGGAAATGGAGCCCAGAAGGGTGGCGCCTGGGCCACCCGGCTGGGGGCCTCGCGTGGCCGCGAGGTCGGGGACGGCTGCGGAGCTCGTGTACCATCTAGCGGGGGCCATGGGCACGGAGCTGCAAGAGCTGGCGCGCCGCTTCGGGCCCGAGGCGGCGGCCGGACTGGTGCCGCTCGTGGTGCGGGCGCTGGAGCTCCTGGAAAAGGCCGCCGTGGGGCCCGCCCCGGACTCGGTGAGTCACTTGCCCCGCTCGCCCTGGGCCGGGCCGCTAGACCCTAAGCATCTGGGCCTCATCAGCTGCAGGTGGCCGCGCAGCAGGCGGAAGTGGAGCTGCGGCGGCTGCAGGAGGAGAACGAGCACCTCCGCAGGGAGGCGCGCGCTGGGCCAGGGGGTGAGTGCAGGCACGGTCAGCCCCAGGGCCGTGGCGGGCGGGGCTCGGCCAAGGTCTCCGCCAAGAATCCCCCTTCCTTAGAGGAGCGCGCTTTGCTGCGGCAGCTCAAGGAAGTGACGGACAGGCAGCGGGACGAGCTCCGGGCTCACAGCCGCGACCTGCTGCAACGGAGCCAGGAAACAGAGGCGGTGAGCCCTGTGGCCGGAGAGAGGGGGCGGGACTCTGGCTCGGCCCGGCGCCCCGCCCACCAGCTCGTCCCTTGTCCCGCCCCCAGTTGCAGGAGCAGCTACAGCGCCTCCTGCTGGTGAATGCGGAGCTGCGCCGGAAGCTCGCCGCGGTGCAGGCCCAGCTGCTGGCTGCGCAGGACCGCGAGAGGGAGCGGCAGCTGCCGCGGGAAGGCGCCCACGAGCCGGCTGAAAGGCAGAAGCAGGAGCCGGAGCGGGCGCCCCCTGAGGACTTGGTGAGTGCCAGAGGAAGGCAGGATCCCTCTCTCCCAGAACCTGACAGTTCTCAGGCCCTGGGCCTTGTGTGCTGTGCCACGCAACGGGTTCCCATAATGTCAGAAGGAGGCCCACGAGTTTGTGCCCCCAGCCAGCCACGGCATTGCCCTGTCATCTGCTGTAGCGTGCTTGTGCTTGTATCTCGAGTCTCCCTGCTGGGCACTTTCCCTAGCACTCCTGTGATGGCGCTGGGGTTTCCCCAGGTGGATGCCCTGCAGCAGCCAGGTCACACAGACGAGGCAGGGCAGTGTGGCTTCAGCCGGGAGGAGCTGGAACAGATCCTGCAGGAGCGCAATGAACTCAAAACCAAGGTGTTCCTGCTCAAGGAGGAGTTGGCCTACTTCCAGCGGTGAGGGTCTGGAAAGGCCGAGGGCCTCCACTCGCATCCGTTCCTGGGCCTCAGGTCACCCCACTTCGTTCTTTGATTCATTGATATATCCAGTGATATGTGCCAGGCCCAGGGCACCAAAAAGACACAAATGACCTAGCTCCTGCCCTCCTGGAACTTCATCCAGACGGGAGGGGGCAGTGCAGAGGGCCACAGGAGCAGATGGGAGGCAAATGAAGCAAAGGTCTGAGAGGTGTGAGCAACGCACAGTGCTCCAGGCCTTGGAACAAGGGTCACGGGAGCCTGGAGAAGCACCCCTGCTTCCTTCCTGGCCTTCCCCCTCTCTCTAGGGAGCTGCTCACAGGCCACAGGGTCCCTGGGCTTCTGCTAGAAGCCATGAAAGTGGCTGTTAGGAAGCAGCGGAAGAAGATCAAGGCCAAGATGTTAGGAACACCAGAGGAGGCAGACAGCAGGTAAGCTCCCACAAGCCAGCTGTCCCGCCCACCCTAGTTCTGCCGAGCTTGTCAACAGCATAGCCACTTACCGCATCTGCTGAGTGAGAGTGGGTTCCTCGCTGGGCCTACTGACCTCGCTTCTTCACCTCCTGGACCTGTCCTGCTTTTCCCTGAGCCTGGTGCTCTAGTCAGGTCACCCTTGGGCCTGCTGGGTTTGGCCGGTCACCTCCTGAGCCTGCTGTTCTGCCTGCTGACCTTCTCTGGGCAGCACTGCTCCCACTGGCCCTGGCCCTGCCTACCATATATCCCCTGCTCACACTGCTTCTCCACGGTTTCCTGCTGTGGTCAGGTCTGTTTGTGAGAGGGGCTGCAGCCATTTCAGGGGCCTGTTGTCTGCCAGGCTACAAAGTGAAGGCTTCAAGATGTCTTGCGTCTCCCCAGCGTGTCTCCTCTCAGCCCCGGGGAGAAGGGCTGGGGCAGCAGGGCCTGTGCATCCTCCCGTGCTGTTCCTGAGTGCTGTTCCTGAGTGCTGTTCCTGAGTGCTGAGGGGAAGGCTCAATCCGAGCTGGACTCCTGCTGGCTCCTGGGCCCTTCGCACACAGCGGTTGTGTCATCTCTGTCGCAGTGACGATGAGGATAGCTCATGGCCTCCGCTCTCCAGAAATAAGGAAGAGGACAGCCCACCTCCGGAGTCCAGAACACAGAGTTTGTATGTTGAGGGGAGGGGAAGGGCAGGAGGGGGTGAAGGAGAACCCCAGCTGGTTCTGTGCCATGCCCCCTCTCCCACACCCCCTTTTTACTTATTTATTTTTATTTTTTGGCGGTACTGGGGACTTAACTCAGGACCTTGTGCTTGCCAGGCAAGTGCTTATTCCACTGAGCCGTATCCCCAGCCCCTGCTGTTCTTTCTAAACTCTGTCCTTTCTTCCCACTCCTGCCTTCAGCCCAGATCCCTGACTCTGGCTCCTGTGTACCTCTTGGCTCTCCCTCTAGCTTTGGCCTGTGGTATCGGGGTGAAGCAGAGACCCCTCCAGCTGAGACCGGCGGCACCTCTCCCGGCGAGCTAGGGGGAGAAGAAGAGGCCTCCCAGCAACCTCACTCAGAGCCTATTGGCAGCCCTCAAGCCGCCAACTCCTGAGTCTCCCTGCTCTGTGCCCAGTGAACAGCCTGGCCTGAGGCGTTAGTGCCCCAGAGGCCCCAGAGGTCCGATACTGCGGCCTGGGTGGGGTGATAGGTGACCTCAGAGGAGCACAGGCCTTCCGCCTTTGCAACCTTCCCTGGGCTTCACCTGCTGTCCTAGCCTGCAGCAGGCGTGACAGGAGCTCAGCCTGCCTCAACTTCCCTGCCACCTCCACACCCCTCCTCGGGGCCGCTGTGAAGCTCCTTCATGGGTTTCGGCTTCTTCCTCCGGGAGACAGAGGACTGCCTACCTCCTACTGCCCAGGGATTTGTTCCAATGACTTGCGCTACAGTAATAAAGCAGCTGTCCCCAACACCCAGCAATGGCCCCATGTCTGTCTGTCGTGGTTCGCGCCACCTCCCAGCCCTGGCAGGTGCAGAGGCAGGCTGAGGCCTCCTCACAGCGTCCCAGAAGCTGGTCACTGGGTGGGGCCTTTGCCTGGTTCTCACCTGGCTTTGAGAGGGAGGCCTGAGGGGAAGCTGCAGCTCCTCCCAGTTCATCCCAGCCCTCTGCCTGGCCTCCCAAGGACCTCATCAGTGGCCTTCCTTTCTGTCATTTCTGAGTGTCTGGCTTTCCTGGTGTCCACCAGTCCCGGGGAGGAGCCTCACAGCAGTCCACCCCTCGGGCCTGGTTTCCTCAGGAAAAGCCTTGGGAGGAAGCAGGGTGGGGGTTGGGAGCGGCTAGAGCCAGAGGAACCCAGGCCCTCCCACTGCACTGGCCGCCATGGGGCCTGAGCTGCTGCTCCCACTGCTGTTGCTCTGGGCTCAGGGTACCCAAGAGTCCAAGCTGGACCCCAAGGGGCAGAACGTGTGCAGAGGCAGCAGGTGGGTGCTATGGGAATCTGAAGGGCTTTGGGGCTGAACTATAGTGAGGCATTTCAAGAATGAGGATATGGGAAAGGCAGGGTTGAAGGCAGCCTGGTGGGGGTAATGGAGAGTCAGAGCAGACGATGGGAAGGCCAGGGGAGAGGGGACAGGTGGGGGACACAAGCTGTAATACTCCTGGGCTGTGACACCAAGGGTAGATCTCTCTGGTAGTCCTGAGCAGATTCCCACACCTCAGCCAGAGGTGGTGACCTGCCCTTTGGGGCGAGGCTACCCCCACTTGACTCCCTTTGCCCCACAGCCCCTTTGCAGAGCCTCTGTGCTGTCCAGGCTGGAAGCAGAAAGATCGAGAATGCACCATCCGTGAGTAGCGCAGGAAGGGGGCGCACATAGCCCCGTGACAACCCTTCCTTCCTTTCCCCCCTGAGGCCTCGAGCCAGCATCCTGTAACACACGCATCCCCGCCCTAGGGGCTTAGGTGACTCTTGAGATCCCTTGCTCCTGTGTGTCCCAGCTCTTTCAGCTTAGTTGGGGTGTTTTTCAGCCATCTGTGAGGGGCCGGACGCCTGCAGGAAAGACGAGATATGCGTGAAACCAGGCCTGTGTCGGTGCAAACCTGGATTCTTCGGGGCCAAGTGCAGCTCTTGTGAGTCTCAATTATGGGGTGAATTTGCTGGGCGCCCAGCTGGGAAGGGGGCACATAGCAAGTAGAGATGGAAATGTAGAGAGGAAAGCTACTGAAAAATTGAGGCCCAGAGACAAGAAGTGATACGCTCTAGGGAGATGCTCTGAATCGTTAGGTTTTGGCCGGGCACGGTGGCGCATGCCAGTAATCCCAAGTGCTTGGCTAAGGCAGGAGGATCGCTCTGCATTCGAGGCCAGCCTGGGCTCCATAGTGAGTTCAAGGCCAGCTTGCATTATACAGTGAGACTTTGTCTCAAAAACAAAACAAAATAAATAAATGAATGAATGAATCATCGGGTTTTGCCCATATCCAGAGGACCCTGCCCACCAGGGACTTTTGTCTTCCTCTTCAGCTTCAGGAAAGAGCCTAGAAGAGGCCCCACTGTGACCGCGACATGACATGGGTGTATTCTGGTCTCCCACACATGCACTTTGTACATGGGTGAACCCTAGAAGGAAGCCCAGGTCTGGGCTGCCGGGCCTCCCTGGCAGGAGGGAAGAGGAGACGGGGTTGCGGGGCTCCTTAGCTGGGGCAGATACTAGCAATCTCACAGTTGTGACCCTGGGGAAAATAAAGCTTTTCTGGAGACTCTGGTGGGCAGCGTCCAGCTGAGGTGCAGATGAACACCCAGGTGGGGGATGGGGTCTCCACGAGGAGGGAAGAGGGGTATGAATGAAGCCCCGCCCAGCTCTGGGCAAGCCCCCTTCCCACTTAGGGTCTGTTTGAAATGTGTAGTAGAGGCTGGCCCAAGGTGCGAGGTTGCTATAGTTTAGAGTCCGAGGCAGGAAATGAGCTGTGCCCCAGAAGGACGGGCCACCAGATGTTTCAAGGGCCTGTCCTTGGCTTTTGGAGGGCGGGCTGGCACCCCTCTTCCTTAAGGAAGGGCTGGGCAAGGATTTCTGCCCGGCCCTGAGCCTGCTCTGTCCCCTCCAACCCCACAGCCTGCCCAGGCCAGTACTGGGGGCCTGACTGCCGTGAGACCTGCTCCTGCTACCCCCACGGCAAGTGTGACCCAGCCACGGGTGTGTGCCAGTGCCAAACTGACCGTTGGGGCAACAACTGCGAGTTTTTGTGCTCCTGCGGGCCCCACGGACGTTGCGACCCCAGGACTGGCCAGTGCCGCTGTAACCCAGGCTGGTGGTCGGCCACATGCCGCCGCCAGTGCCAATGCAACCCCGCAGCACGCTGTGACCCAGACACCGGTACCTGCCTGTGTCCGCTAGGCTGGTGGGGCCGCCGCTGCAACTTCAAGTGCTCCTGCCACAAGTTTCCTTGTGTACCAGACACTGGGCGCTGCATCTGCCCGCCTGGGTGGCTGGAGCCTGACTGCAAGGGGCCATGCACTCCTGGCCACTATGGGTTGCATTGTCGCCAAAGGTGAGCAAGCTGGGTTGGGGCGTGGGAGGACCAGGGTGCAAGAGAAGACTCAAGTGGAGGCAGGCAAAGGCAAGTTAGGGGAGTAGCTGGAAGAGGTGGGTATGAAGGGCGAAGGAGCAGGGGGCCCTAGCGCTATCTCTGAAAAAAACGTACAAGACAGAGAAGAAAGGAAAACAAAACCTTTGATGTCCCCAGGTCCAGCCCTGCCCAATCCTTTTATCCAGTTACTCTTAAAAATTAAAAAGTATTGGTACTAGCAAGCCATATTCGGAGAAAGAATTCATGTGACAAAAGAATGGCAAGGTCCCTTTACTAATCAATAGCCTTCACCAGGCATGGTGGCACACACCTGTAATCCCAGCACTCGGGAGGCTGAGGTGGGAGGATCCTTGTGAGTTCAAGGCCAGCCTGGGCTACAAAGTGAGCTCAAGGACAGCCTGCATACTGAGACCCTGTCTCAAAAAGACCAAAAAAAAAGAAAGAAAAAGAAATCACATCCTACCTAACATATGTAACACATATTTATAGAAGTTGTTTAGTATTTTTGTTTGTTGGTTTTGGGGTTTTTAAATAACTTTGGTTTTATTTATATAACTCTTACATGCAGTCCTGTAATGTGTGAGAAAGCTACAGTACAATCAGCAAAAATTACAGTACTTATAAACAAACTGCACTGTACAAAAAGCAATATTGAGGCTCTATAAACAAGATGTACAGAACAGTATAAAAAACCAAGATGGGGGTCATAAGTCTGAGTGGAAGGCGTAAGTCTGAACAATTGCTAATAGGTAGGTTGTTAAAAGGAATATCTGCATTGGGTTCCGGCTTGTAAAGAACCATCATCTTCTGAGAGTCAAAGCAAAATTGACATCTTCATAGTTTCTGTGTCTCTGTAGGGCCTATTATGGTTACCAAGGTAAATGTCATTGGTTGGGTCTGGTGGTCCTTGAGGCTGAAATAAAGAACTTAATCCATCCTTTTAAAATAAGTTTTTAGGTTCACTGACCCCCATTGGAGAAAAAAAATTTCAGGACACATCAGTAAGAGACACATGGAAAGGATGTCTTAGTGGCAGATGTGGGCCAGACTCAAGAGAGAAGTGTGGGTGCTCAGAGAAATGATGTACCTTTTTTTTTTGGTCTTTTTGAGACAGGGTCTTGCTGTGCAGTTCAGGCTGGCCTTGAGCTCACTTTGTAGCCCAGGCTGGCCTCAAACTTGCAGCAGTCTTCCTGCCTCAGCCTCTGGAGTGCTGGGATTACAGTGCACCACCACGTTTGGCTCTTTTTTTTTTTTTTGAGATAGGTTCTCACTATGCAGTTCAGGCTGGCCTTGAACTCACTGTGTTGCCCAGGCTGGCCTTGAACTCATGGCAATCCTCCTGCCTCAGCCTCCCAAGTGCTGGAAAATGTGTGTGTGTGTGTGTGTGTGTGTGTGTGTGTGTGTGTGTGTGTGTAATACTAAGAATTGAATTCAGCCTTTACACTAAGCTATATCTCCAGCACTTTTTGTTTTTTTATTCAGGCTGGGCTTGAATTTATGGTCCTCCTGCCTCCGTAAAATAAAGATTTAACTGGACAATATGTACTTACCTTTACTATTAACACACACACTCTGTAATATTTTTCTTTTTTTTAAATGATGACCAGAGCGAGCTGTGGTGGCACATGCCTGTCATCCCAGCACTCTGGGAAGCCAAGATAGGAAGAACATAAGTTTGAGCCCAGCCTGGGCAACTTCAGGATTTAGCAATTTGACCCTGTCTCAAAATAAAAATGACTAGGGAATGTAGCTCAGTGCAAAGCCTCTGGGTTTAAGCCCCAGAACCACAAAGATATAGGTAGATAGACAGATAGATGCTTGTCAGGATCAATTAAATTGATTTTTTAATTCTCCTTCCCTCTCTACTAATGGATCTGACCCAAGTTACTATTAAAAATCAATGGGAAATTAAGGTAAGATAAATATGAAGTTATAGTGGTGAAAGTATTTTAAATATATATTTTTTAAAATTTTTATTTTTTTAAGAGATGGTGATCCCATCTCTTGAGCTTACTATGTAGCCCAGCCAGGCATAATGGTGCACATCTGTAGTCCCAGCACTTGGGAGGCTGAGGCAAGGGATTGCTGTGACTTTGAGGCCAGCCTGGGCTACACAGTAAGCTCAAGGCCAACCTGAATTACAGAGAAGACCCTATCTCAACAGAGAGAGAGAGAGAGAAAGGGAGAGAGAGAGAAACTGACTCTCACTGTGTTGCCCAGGCTAATTGAAGTCCCGAGTAGCTCTGACTCCAGGCACACCACTGCACTCACCCTGTGTTTTATTTTTATGTACTTTGGTGTTACAGAAGGTCTTGGTGTGGGAGGCAGAAGGGGAACGAGCAGGACAGGAAAGCTGGGAAGGATGGAGGAAGAAGGTGGCTGATAACTTTACTGACCCAGCTCCTGATGACCATGAGACCAGGGGAGGATGGGTCACAGGTCATCTGTCCAAACCTCTTCATTGTACAGCGCAGAGAAAGTGAGGCTTGAGCCTGCCTGAGTAACCCAGCTGGGTCCTGATCGCTCTGCAGTGCCCCTGCTGGTGGCAGTGGGCAGTGTATGGGTTCAAGGGTAGGCCCTGCGTATTGTCAGGCCCTGCTCCTGTGTTCCCATGAGCCCTTTCTCTTGCCAGATGTGGCCACTGCAAGGAGAATGCACCGTGCTCTGTGGACACTGGCAGCTGTGAGTCCTGCGAGCCCGGGTGGAATGGGACCAGGTGCCAACAGCCTTGCTCACCAGGCACCTTCGGCGAGAGCTGCAGCCAGCAGTGCCCCCGCTGCTGGAGTGGGAAGCCCTGTCAGGCAGCAACAGGGCACTGTGAGCGCTGTGAGCCCGGCAGGCTGGGGCCCAGGTGAGTGGGCCGCCCCGCTTAGGGTGGGGTGGATGTTTCCCTCGTGTCTTCGTATCCCCTGTCCCACAGCAGGCGCGCTCACTCTTGGGGCTGGCTCTGGGTGAGGCTAAGGGACAGAGAGGATTTTGAGCCAGATGTTCTCCTGCTCCCTCTTACTGAGGACGGGGCACCACAGCCTTCCTGACCTCCTCCTCCTCCGGGGATTTGTAGTCTGTCTTCTGGTTTGTCTCCAGGTTCAAGCCCCGCTTTGCACCTGTGCTTTGCTGCCGAGTGGCCATTTGGGGCAAGGTTCAGGAGAGTGGGGAAGGTGGGTGGGGACATACTCTGGGGGCCAGGCCTGTTCAGTCCTCCCAGTCTCTGAATCTCACTTCCCCCCAGATGTGAAGACACCTGCCCGAATGGCACCTTTGGGCTGGACTGCCGCTTTTCCTGTCCCACCTGTATTCAAGGGGCCTGTGATGCTGAGACTGGAGAATGTCTCTGTAGTGCTGGCTACTGGGGGACCAGGTAAGGGTGGAGCCCTGGGGGAGGAGGTCGGGCCGCTATAATGTTTCCTAAAGTTCCCTTCCTGAGGGGTTGCTTCCTTGGGAAGCGCTTCAGTGGTGGAGTTGGCAATGGTGGCTGCCACAGCACTTAAAAAAAGGCCTCTTCCTCTCCCAGGCCTGTGCCCACTATTCTTAGAACTGAAAGGCTGGTCCTCCTGTGGTGGGGGTCACCTAATCTAAAAGGACCGAAAAATAGCACATAGGAGGCTGAGGCAGGAGGAGCACAAGTTAAAGCCTAGCCTGGACCACATGTCAAGGTTGTGTCTCAAAAGCCAAAATAAGTATATAAAAATAAAAGCATCAGTAAAAGGTCTAAAAATTAAGCAGAATTGTTGAGGAAAGAAAACAAAAAGAATTTTTATAATGCATGAGGATTGAGAGTTTGAGGCAAGCCTAGGCTACATGATGAGACCCTGTCTCAAAAAAACAACCAACTAAACCCAGGCTTGATGGTATAGCCTGTAATCATCGCACTCTGAGAGGCTGAGGCAGGAGGACTGCAAGTTTGAGACCAGCCTGGGCAGTTTAGCAACTTCAGGAGAGTTCCTCAAAATAAAACACAAAAAAGAGCTAAGAATGCATGTATCTCAGTTTGAAGGCCCTGGGTTTAAGCTGCGGCGCCACAAAAACAAAATAATAAATACATAAAAGGGAAAAAAGAAGGAACAGGAGCAGGCACTGCGGGACAGCCAGGACCCCGCTGGGTCACTCAGCCGGCTCCGGCCTCCCTTTCTCCGCGCTGTACCATGAAGAGGTTTGCACAGATGACCTGGGACCCATCCGCCCCTGGTCTCAGGGTCCCTAGGAGCTACCAGCCCAGCTGGGGGTCTTACTTAGGGGGCAGGCGGGGGTGGCCCTGTCGCCTCCCTGAAGTCTTCAGGTGGTGGACAGGGTCTGCAGTCAGGTTTCTGACTTGGAGGACGGCGTGAAGGGTCCAGCGGAAGAGCTTACTTCACAGTGAAGGAGACCAAGGCCCAGCGCTGGGGGCAGGGCGGGGCCTGGCTGGACGCACCGTGCTTAGTTCGCAGTTGTGCTGGCAGCCCAGGGGCTAGGACAGGCAGAGCCCTGTCCTGAGGTAGCATGCTGGCCTGCTTCGGGTCAGGTGCCTGGGCCTGAGGGAGTCTTTTGAGCACAGCCAGGGCCACCTAGGGTGCGGGGCAGCAGTCAGGGGCCCTGCTGGGCACCGTGTAGGGAGGCCTTCCTGGCAGGGGTGGGAACGGAGACTGGAAACCTCCCTGCCCTCCCCGCTGCCCGCTGCCTCCCTTCCTGCCTGGTCCTCAGCCTGCCCTCCTGGTTACCCCTCAGCTGCAACAGTTCCTGCCTGGCTGGCTTCTATGGCAGCAACTGCTCCCTGCCCTGCCCGTGCTCGGATGGACCCTGCGACCCTGTGTCTGGGGCCTGCCTCTGGGGTAAGGTGGAGTGGTACATGGGTGGCGGCAACCACTGGGAGTCTGGTCCTTTCCCTGGGTCCCAGGGGTGCCTCTTGCTGAGGGTGGGGTGCTCTGGGCCTACTTGAGAGACGTCGCTGTGGCTGGAATCGGGACGGATGCTGTGGGATCCCTGAAGAGGTGACATGGCCCCTGCCGTCTAAGAAAGCAGGGAGGGCTGGGCTCTAGTATGGCCTGAGAATTGGGACAGGAGCCTGTAACATTGGCTCTTGCACCATGAGGAGGGGACAGACCAGCAGAGGGGCCACCTAGAGGAGGGGAAGGACCCACCGGTGAGAAGAGGCAACTAGAGCTGAAGGCAGCTGTGGGGGGGGGGGGCACTGGGCGGCCCCGACTATCTGGTGTCTCCTGCGCCCCCAGGCCTCCACGGGAAGCAAGCCTTCCTCATCGCTGGCATCCTTGGGCCTCTGCTGCTGCTCCTCCTGGGCGTCGCCGGCTGTGCCTGCTGCTGCTGCCCCACTTCCCGGGAGCTCAAGGACAGGTGCGCACTGGCTGCTCTCTCTCTTCTGGTTTCCTTTCGGGGTAGGAAGGGGCTGGCCTTGTGCATGCTTAGTTCAAAGGTAGTGGCGAGAGCTGGTGGTGCCCATGGCCTGGATGTACCGGGTCAGCCGCATGCCTGCCTTGGAAGCTGTGACATGGGAGTTTCTGAGACACATGGCATCAGTCTGGGCGCTGGGCACCAAACCTGCAGCAGGAGGTGGGGGCTCACTGGCAGAGGCAGGCGAGGATGGCGAGGAACACAAAAGTAGCAACACAACTCTAGGCTGGAGAAGAGACCAGACCTCACTTGTCCCAGAAAGGAGAGTGACATGAAAAGCTTGTGACCAGGCACTGTGCTGGATGCCTATAGTTTCAGCAGCACAGGAGGCAGAGGCAGGTGGACTGCGAGTTTGAATCCAGTCTGGACAATTTAACAATTTAGTAAGATGCTCTTGTAGAATATTGAAAAAAATGCAAGCTGGGCATGGTGGCGCACGCCTGTAATTCCAGCACTCGGGAGGCTGAGGCAGGAGGATCCTTGTGAGTTTGAGGCCAGCCTGGGCTACAAAGTGAGCTCAAGGCCAACCTGAACTTCATAGTGAGACCCTGCCTCAAAAAGACAAAAAGGAAAAAAGAAAAGAAAGCCAGTCACAGGTGGAGCGGCCCCAGCTTGTGGGTGGAGGAGAGCAGGGACAAGGCAAGCGCGAGCTTCTAGGGCTCGCTCGGGTGAGCGCCACAAGGAGCTGCATTTTGGGACCCTCACCAGGTGCCCCGTGCTGCACCAGGTCCTGCAGAAAGCTCTGGCAGATGGGACTCTTCCCGCTTTGTAGATGGGGAGACTCAGGCCTCGGGCAGGTCAGTCTGAGCCAGCGTTGCTGCCCTGGTCTGTCCGACTCTAGAGCTGTGCTGCCTTCTGTGGTTTGTGTCTTGGGCTCCGTTGTTTGGATCTCACTGTTTTCACTGAGGAGCTGTTGAACTAGGTGTAGTCACCCTGTGACACCCTGCCAGGGTGATACAGGTCACCCTGGGCCTCGGGAACTGACCACCCCCCTATGTCACCCCCTCAGGCCTGTGAGAGGTGGAACCACCCTGTCCAGGATGAAGCAGCAGGTCTCGGGGGCGCTGAGCAGCCTGGGCTCTGTCCTGCTGTGCGGTTCTCTCAGTGGCTACAAACTTCCCTGGGTGACAGGTAAGTGGGCCCTGGGCTCAGGGGCTGGGATGGGACAAGCTTTCCCATCAGGCTGTGCGCCTGACCTGGAGCTCCGACAGTCTCTCACCACGACCCGGAGGCCCCCTTCAACCCCAGCTTCATCGAGCAGCCCTCTGCTGGCTGGGCTTCCGAGGACTCCTTCTCTTCTGATTCAGAATCTGGAGTGGAAAATGAGCATTCTGCCTACTGTGTATCTTCCCAAAAAGGTAACCCCACCAGCTCACTCCTGAGTACCCCTGCCCACCACAACCTTTTCCGTATGCCCTCAGCAAGCCTGTTCCAGTGGGGCCAGTCCCTGTCTTTGCTCTGGAGACACAGTAAAGAACAACATAGAGCTGGCTCTTGTGACAGATACCTATACTCCCGGCACTCTGGGAGGCTGAGGGAGGAGAATGCAAGTTTAAGCCCATCCTGTCTCAAAAAAAAAAAAAAAAGTGGGCCAAGGATATAGCTCAGTGGCACAAATGCCTGCCTGGCAAGTGCAAGGTCCTGAATTCAATTCCTGGTACAAAAAAGAAAAAAGCTAAGGATAGAGCAAATGCAGTGCAAAGACCCTAGGCTCAAAAACAGACTCCGGCCCTCACCAAACTTAGAGTCTGGTAGGCAGTAATGAGACAGATCCCCAGGCAGTGAAGGACAGAATGATGCATGCTTTGACCGGGACACGTACAGAGGGACTCAATCTAGCCATGGCAATGGCAACTGTCCGCATTAGTAAGGGCTGTGCTGAGCCCAGCAGACCCAGTCGGCAATAGCAGAGCGGACGCAGAGAACGGGAGTGGTGTTTCAGCTGACAGGAGCCACATGCTCAAAGGCCCAGAGGGACACTGCTCAGAAGGACACGACGCTGTGGCAGGGATACCAGGCTGGCGGGCGCGTGGCAGCAGCTCAGAGCAGGAAGGGGCGGTGGGAAGGGTGGAGAAGGCAGTGTGGCCACTCTATCGGCCCTTCCCGGCCTCTATGCCTTGCCTCTTCCTGGCCTGTCCTCGAGGCCTCCCCAGGATGCGGAGCTGCGGGTGGGCTGCACTGGCGTGGCCACACCTCGCTGCAGCCACGCTCTTTTGCCTCCTCTGCTAGGGACGGTTCCTGTGGCCCAAGTGGAGTCGTCAGAGGCCACCTTCCCTCCCCCTGAGGACACCTCCACGCCTTTCCCTATCCCTCGAACCTCCAGTTTAGCCCGGGCCAAGCGGCCCTCGGTTTCCTTTGCTGAAGGCACCAAGTTTGTGTCACAGAGTGGCCGAAGCTCAGGGGAGCTCTCCAGCCCAATCCGAAAATCCAAGAAGCCCTCAAGAGGGGCCCCACCGGGTCCTGAGGGTCAGGAGACTGAGGAGTCCACAAGCCCAGAGCAAGCAAAAATGGATAAGGCCCCTGTTGCCGCCGCCGCCAAACCCAGCAATTCTGCCAGTGGCCACCAGTTCCCTTGTGGTGGCCAGAAAGTGACTGAGCCTGGGGAGACCACTGAGGGCAACATCCAGGAGAGCTCAGCTTCTGTGGCCTCAGTCTACATGCTGGTAGGGATGCCCGAGAAATCCGAGGGCCCTGTCCGGTCTGTCCTCCGCCGTTTGGGTAACTTCCAGAAAAGCCAGGCAGAACCTAAGGTCAAGAGTGCCATCCCTAAGCCCCCACGCCGAGCTCTGGGTCAGAAGGGCAGCCCCGAGCAGGCCTCGGGCTCTGCCAGTCAGAGCCCTGACTTGCCTCTCAATGCCAACCTTCTGGAGGCCGCAGAATCTGCGGGAGTTGGGCCAGAGGAGGTGTCCAGGGGCCTAGGGGATGGCAGGGAGAGCCCAGGGAGGACCCAAGAGCCGGTCTCCAGCAGCAGCCTCCAAGAACAGGTTCCCCAGAAGCAGGCAGAAGAGGAAGGGCTGGAGGAGCCCCTGTATGAGAATGTGCACACATCTGGGCGACCAGAGTCCTGAAGACCTTGGATTTGGGCAGCAGGAGTATGAATAGGGTGGGATGGGGGAACACTAGAATCTGCCATGAATCGCATTGTGCTTTGTGCTGGAAAATTTTCCCAGAGCCAGTGTGCGCACACCAGAGCCTCTGCACTGGAATAGGCGAAGGGGAGAGGCCAGCTGGCCCTGTGCCCTGGCAGCGGCCCGGGAGCAGGTCTGGGGCGCCCGGGCAGGCGTCCTGCAGGAAGGGGTCAGGAAGAGGGACAAGATGCTGCGGGACTTTTTGTCTGTTGCCCTGGATTCTGCCCCCAAAGGACTGTTCTTTCCTTCATTTGCCAAACATTTTTCTGAAATGGGAAACAACCTAAATGTTTGATGATAAAAGATTGCTTAAACAAACACGTATGTGGGTTACTGCACAGCTACTAAAAATCGTGTTGTACAACACATATTTAATATGAGAGAATGTTCTTGCTACTCTAAGTGTGTAAAAAGGGCCGTACAAGTTATGGACTACAGTGCGGTTCCAGTGTTGGTTGTTGTTGTGCTAGGGACTGACTTTATGCCAAGCATACACTCTGCCCTTGAGCTGTATCATCGATCTCTTTCTCTCTCTTCTCTTTTGAGACAGAGTCTTGCTATGTGATTCAGGCTAGCTTTCAACTATGTAACCCAAACTGGCCTTGAACTCTCACCTCAGCCTCCCAAGAGCCACCATGCCCAGTTCCATTGTTTCTTTAACTTTATTTGTTGAGACAGAGTCTTGTTATGTAGTTCAGGCTGGCCTTGAACTTTCGATCCTCCTGACTCAGCCTCCCGAGTACTGAGATCACAGGCATACGTCACCACACCTGGCTCACATGTTTTTTTGTACACATGTAAATATATGTTTTAAAAACAAAAGATCTGGCTGGGGATATAGCTCAGTGGCATAAGTGCTTGCCTGGCAAGCACAAGGTCCTGAGTTCAATCTCTGGTACCTCAAAAAAAAAAAAAAAATCACATTAAGCATATATTCTACAACTTACTTTGCTTTTTTTCCCTCCTACCCTTTTTTTTTTTTTTTTTTTTTTTGGTGCTGGAGATTAAACCCTAGGTCTCAAGTGTGCCAAGCATGCATTCTGCCCGAGCTACACACCCAGCTCTGCAGCTTGCTTTCTTACTTAGTAATGAACCCTGGATATCTTTCGATGTCAGTAAATAGAAAGCTACCTCTTCCCATAAAATATGACGAGGTGGGGCTGGGGATGTGACTCAGCAGGAAAGTGCTTGCTTAGCGTGTGTGAGGTCCGGCTGTGGTCCTCCACAGTGGGGGGTGGGGAGGTGGAATTCCGTTATATGGAAATAACACAGGCTATTGAAACCACCCCCCCGACAATGGACAGTTGTTTCTAATTGTTCTGATACAATAAACTATGACGTAGTGTACAACTACCTTTGTACATATTTCTTCACCCCCAACCCCATATATATTTCTTTTTGCACTCAGGCAAGTTTTTCTACAGAATAGATTCCTAGGATTTACTGAATTATAGGGCAAGAACATTAGACATTTCTATACTTCTGGTTGCCCTCCAGGAATGTTGTACGGGTTTATACCTACACCTAATCTGGCAGGGTGGAAATGCCATCTTATTACTTTAGCACACAGACACAAAAAAAGTTAGAACTAGTTAAAATCCTTATACGATTAAAAAGTGGTTTTTTTGTTTTGTTTTGGTTTGGTTTGGTTTTTTGTCTTTTTGAGACAGGGCCTTGCTGTATACCTCAAGCTCACTTTGTAACCCAGGTTGGCCTCGAACTCACAACATTCCTCCTGCTTCAGCCTCCCGAGTGCTGGGATTACCAGCATGCCACCATGCTTGGCTAAAAAGGGTTTTAACAATTTATTTATTTTTGTTGTTTGAGACAGAGTCTCACCAAACAGTTTAGGCTGGCCTTGAGCTCCCTTTGTAGCTCACACTGGTCTCAAACTCACAACGATCCTCCTGCCTCAGTCTCTCGAGTGCTGGGATTACAGGGTGCACCACCACTTCCGACTTAGGCTAGCCTTAAACTGTAGCCCAGGCTAGCCTTGAACCTGTGGGGATCCTTGTGCCTCAGCCTCCCAAGTTTTCGGATTACAGGTGTATGCCACCACGCCTGGCTAATCATCTTTTAACCATTACAAAATGATAATGAGGGGCTGGGGATATAGCTCAGTGGAATAAGCGCTTGCCTAGCAAGCGCGGGGTCCTGAGTTCGATCCCCAGTACCGCAAAAAAAAAAAAAATGATAATGATCTCAGTGGGGCTAGCAGAATAGCTTAGTGGTACAACACTTGCCTAGCCTGCATATGAGACCCTGGAGTTAATCTCCAGCAACACACACAAATTACAATTGAACTGGGTATGGTGGCCTATGCCTCAGGAGGCTGAGGCAGGAGGATCACCTTGAGGTTGAGGCCAGCCTGAACTATACAGCCAGACCTTGTCTCAAAAAAAACACAACAAAAACTAAAATTTAAATTTCAAGATTATTCTTCTTTTCTACATTCAATGGTTGAGGTTCCTATCAGACCTTTAGCATTTTTTTTTTCCTGCAGGTTATCTGGTTATATTCAACTTTTAGTTGAAATACTCATCTTTTTTCTGGGGGCTGAGGATATAGCTCACTGGAATAAGTGCTTGCCTAGCAAGCTCAGGGTCCTGAGTTCGATCCCCAGTACAGCAAAAAAAAAAAAAAAAAGATAGGACTCATCTTTTTTCTGATTGATTTTTTTTTTTTTGAGACAGGGTCTTACCATGTCTTCTAGGGTGCCCTTGAACTCACTGTATAGCCCAGGCTGGCCTCAAACCCAGAGCAATCCTGCTTCATCCTCCCACGTACTGGGATTATGAGCATGTGTCACCACAGTCCACCTCCTGATTCCCCTCCCACTTGGAAGTAAAATTTTATTTACATCTTGCATGTCCCCCTACCCTGGTTCTGACTGACTTTCAAGTGCCTTTTATGGGTTGAGTTTGTGACACATTTGCTGAGTTTGTGACTGGTGTTTAAGTGCTGTTTGTGATTTCTTCTTTTTTCCTCTATGAAAGCTTTAAAATTTTAATATAGACAGATTTTGTCTTTATGACTTTTAGGTTTCGTCGTATGCTTAGTGCAAAAATCTCTACCCTAAATGTGAAATGATCTACATTTTTTTCTAGTACTTTAGTAATTTTATTTCTGTTAGTGCTGGGGACGGAACCCAGGTCCTCACACATGCTAACCAAGTCCATTATCCCTGAGCCACACTCCCACGGTTTTATTTATTCATAGTTTGCCAACAGTGTTGATGTTGGGGCATCAGCACTCCTTAACTTAAGAAAGAGAGAGAAGAAAAGAAAATGTTTCATTCAGAGAGACCTGGAACCAAGTCCCAGCCCCAGCTTCTTGTTTGGTGACTTTGGAAAAGTTACTTAAAAGCCTCTGGTTTTTCACCTGAAAAATGAGGATAGTGGATACTTCCCAGGGTGGCCGTGGGGGTTAAAGGACACAAAGGATGTAAAGCACCTAGTGAATGTTCAATTCTCAATAAAGTATAGTTACTGGCACTACCCTTGTTCTCCTCGTTTTAGATTCTGTGTCCTGGAACCTGGTACTTTTTACCCTTTTCGTTTGTTCATGCTGCTGGGTGTGGTGGCGCACGCCTATAATCCCAGCACTCGGGAGGCTGAGGCAGGATCTTCGGGAATTTGAGGCCATCCTGGGCTACAAAGTGAGCTCAAGGCCAGCCTGGACTGCATAGCGAGACCATGTCTCAAAAATACAAAAAAAAAAAATTTATATATATATATAAAACAACAGATACATAATTATCAAACAGTGCAGCCAGTGGACAAAGGTAGCGAAGGACACTGACAGTGTGGCTAGGGAAGGCTCCCCATGGGAGGTGCTGTCCAAGAAGGCCAGAAGTGACAGAACAGCTTAGAAACCACAAGTGCCACCACAAGACTGAAGCGTGAGGTCCAAGCAAGTCAGACAGCCCCCAGCAGATGAGCCCGTGTGGGTCAAACTGGGGAACCTAACTTATGCTGCAGAACAGAAGGTGGTTTTTGAAGGCCCACTGGGCGGCTGAGATGGGAAGGTGGTAAGTTCGATCTGAATCTGGGCAACCTCGCAACTTAGCAAGGCCTTGTCTCAAAATGAAAAACGAAAAGGACCAGGGTGTAGCTCGGCAGGAAGGCCCTGGATTCTAGCAGAGGGCGCATTTACCAAGGGCAGATTTCCATTGCCCGTAGCTCACTGGGGTAGGGGAAAAGACCCAGCGGAGAGGGCAAGATGGGGGCTGGACGGGGTCCTGCAGACTTAGATGGTGCAACTGGATACACATTGAGGAGATAGGGCTGCGTTAGTGTGTGTTGGGGGAACAGCAGGTGCCTAACACATGCTCGTCAAAGGCTGGTTCTGGACATCTACCTTCAGCAGATAACGGTGTTATTATCTAAAGGAGATTTGGAGGAACAGCTTTGAGGGGAAAGAAAAAGCATTTTTAGAGATGTGTTTGAGGTTGGAAGAGGCTTCTCGGGCAGGTGGCTCAAGAAAGAGGGCTGAGGGACTGGAGATTTGTCAGGTGTCAGCTGAAACGTTGAGGGAGAGAGGTTCCGCAAGGTGGGTAACCGCAAAGGTAAAAGGCAACCAGACTGGGAGAGGAGGCCAGCAGCAGGGGGCGCACTCGGGCTGGGGGAAGTGGACAGGGAGGCTGTGGCGCTCTCACTGCCCTGGGGTGTTCTGCCAGCTCCCGGAGTGTATGGCATCTGGGGGAGACCCAGGTTTTTCTGAGGGCAGGCTTTGGTACCTCTGATCGGGGAGACACAGCGGGGCAGCCGAACCTGCAGAACCGGCTTCCGCGGTTCTGTGCCGGCAGTTCCTCGGGGCAGGTCCAGTCAGCTGCTCACAAAAGGATGCTGGAGCCCTCTCGAGCTATACCAGCAGCTTGGCGTTGCCCATGGCAACACCCCACAGAAAGGGTCCTTACGTGAAAGACGTTCAGGAGAAAGGGCAGAAGCGCGAAGAGCACCAGGAAACCCCGCCCGGCTGCGGGGGTTGGGGGGAGCCGAGGGAACAGAGGACAGCGGGAAGGGGGATGAGACCAGAGTCCTCACACCATCCTAAAACGAAACAGATAAGCCCCAGGCTCCCGCTTATGCATCCTCACCGGGCACGTATCAGGAGCCAGGCAGATAGTACCGAGGAGAGGGCAAGGGGCAGGTGAATCAGGAGACAAGAAGCCGCGCACCACACCTGGACAAGGGTCCGGGAATGAGACCCGCTGACTGTGCCTGAAAGGGAGTCATCAAGGACAAGAGAGGAAAAACCAGCACACAAAGCCCAAGGAAGGGGGAGCAATGCGTGGGAAGGGGACCATGGGGCGGAGATCGGGAGTGACTGGCAGGATCCCTGTGGAGCCTGAGCATCCGAGCGTGGTACCCGGGACGCAGGGCGGGGGGGACTACGTAGCAGGCCGGAGAGAGAGCCGAATGCAGGAGCAGGGGTGGGTGCTGAGGGGTACTGCCACCAAGCTGGGCAAGTCGAGGGACACAAGAGCCCGCAACCCAACATCCGAGCCCGCAAGGCAGCCTAGAATCGGGGCTGCGGGCGGGGCTCTGGAGGGGCGGCGCGGCAAGGCCCCCCGACAGACACCAGTTTAAGGCTGCAAAGGCGAGGCCCACAGCTGCCCCTAGCCCCCCCTCCCCCCCATCTCTTGTTTGTCTCCAAGTCCGGCCGGAACCGGCTTCTGCTCGCCGGGGGGCGGGCGGGTGGCTGCTGATTGGTCAAAGCCTGTTTCCAGCCCCACTCAGCCAATCAGCGGGCGGCAGTGTTTTCATCTTAAGGGCGGAATAAAAGGGCTGGAATAAAAGGGGGCAGAAAAGGCGCCGGGCGGGCGCGATACACACCAGCAAGAGCCGGGTGAGCCTGGTCCCGGGGATGGGGTGGGCCTAGGCTAGGGTGCAGACGACAGAGCTGCACGGGAAGAGATTTAGAGATAAGTGTGAATATGAGAAGAAAGTGATCGGGCGGGTAAGGAGCCGCCAGAGAAGAAGACTAGAGCAAGGAGCTGGGGGATGGAGGGACAGGGGTCTGCTTCCATGGGAACGTGCTAATTGGCCGAGCTAACAACCCAGAAAGGGGGTCGTGAGGCTGGCTCGCGCCGCCGGTTTGAACCGGCTTCGCCTCTCCCACGCGGGCTTCGCGTGGCCGCAGTGCCTAGCGACCTAGACAGTGGCCAATGGCGCGGCAGTTCCTTTGCAGTCAGTCCAATCAGCGCGCCGTGGGCGGGCCGTTCCGAGGCTCGATGTGCTGATTTTGTGGTTGAAGAAGACAACTCTGGGGAAGGGTCTTGAGTGCGGGCGGGAGGAAGTCTGTCACGGTCCCTCGGAGTGGCAGTTCTCAGGTATGCCCCTGCCTAGGGGGCCATGTCTCCAGCTGCCTGCCCTCCTGGCCCTCAAGCTAGCTGTATCAGTCTTACTGGGCTCCAGGACTAGTTCCAGGTCCTTGAAAATTCATTCGACCCTTCCTCCTTCCATGCCTCAGTTTACCTTGGAGGGAGCTGCGGGAGAATTCTTCGGCCAGGACAGCTCCAGGGTAGCGGACGGCAGCGGTGCCAGGCAGCTGCAAGGCTCAGGGTGATCCGGGTCCCAGGCGGGGCTGGGGCTTGTTTCCCTAGCCGCGCGAACCTACCTTCCGTCTGGGCCACAGAAGGGTGACAGGTTCAGCACCCTGCGGCAGCGGCTGGGGCCGGCCGCAAGGGTTGGGCAGGGCCCACGCTGACGCCGAGATCTGTGCGCAGGTGGCTGTGGAGCCGGAGCAGGAGCCGGGCCGCTGCGCCGCGCCGCACCATGGCGCCCACCCTGGCCACTGCCCATCGGCGCCGCTGGTGGATGGCCTGCACTGCCGTACTGGAAAACCTCCTCTTCTCGGCAGTCCTCCTGGGCTGGGGCTCGCTGCTCATCATGCTCAAGTCAGAGGGCTTTTACTCCTACCTGTGTACGGAGCCAGGTGAGATAGCTACCTTGGGCTGGGATTGGATCCTGGAGTCCATGCTTTGGGAGAGAGAGGATTGCAGTGAAGACCTAACCAATGCCCTTTCACTGCACAGCCTCTCCCGGGTAGCAAAAGGCCCATTTGATCCTCACGCAGGTATGCTGCGTCCATTTCATTATAGTTGCCCCTGTTTCATAGATGAAGAAACCGGGGCTCAGGCCAGTCTTCTGCTCTGCCCAACCTGGGGACAATGATAGACCCAGAACGCCCACATCCAGGAGTTCTGTTTCTACCAGCAGCAACATTGCTGGCCTCTTGTCCTCCCAGTGCCTGCATATCTCTTGACTTGCAGTAAATAAGTTGTTCCCTGGCTGTAAGAAAGAGGAACTCTTGATTCAGGGACTGGTGTGCAGCAAGAGAGAGGAAGTGGCTTTGCCTCTACCCAAAGGTTTCATCTAGAATCTAGATGTTTTTCAGTCAGGCCATTATGGAGTCTCGTAAGGGCTTGCCGGATACAATTTCTTGTCTATTTTTTGCAGTTTTATGATTCTCCAAAGGCCATTTCCTCCCACGGGCCATGAGAACATCTCCATGGCCTTCCAACCCCGTGGGCAGGAACAGGAAAGGGGACAGTTTATGGAAATGATACTCAGTTTGCTCCTTTCTCTCTGCCCCACCACTGGTATAGCTGAAGGCGGTCTGTGGATGCTGTCTGTGTGAAATCTGCACCCTGACCCTGACCCTGACTGTCTCACCTTGCCACCCTAGCTACTGCAGGTCAGCGGGTTCAGCCCAGGAGCAGCGCCAGAGCAACTACCCACCTGAGACAGCCTGCATAGAAAAGCCAGCCCGAACTGCATAGAAACGGGTGCCCCCACTCTCTTGGTCTCCAACAGTAGCTGCACAAGAGTTGGACTCACATAGTCTTTCTTCCCCGTGCTTGAATCTCTTAGATGAAGATAGCCCAGCGTGGACTTCCTGGGTCCCCACCTCTTCTTTCTAGAGTTCTTACTTAGCAGGAAGAGAACACTTTGGACCAGCCTGCACTGTCTTTAACCCTGAGTCGGACACTCCCAGTTTCCCTTCTCTGATTTGCCAAGAAGACTCTTGAGTGTCCCAGTATCTTAAGGCCAGGCGAGGTTATGGGCAAGGAGAAAGGGAGGGAATGCAGAGGCCACCTGGGAGAGGGCAGAAAGTATATCATTTATAAGCAACCTTTAGCCTTTAGCCACTCAAAAATATTTCCTAAGAGCCTAAAGGTTCTTGGCAGGCCTTTCCCCACATCAGCAAGAAATCCTGGGAGATGGGAGAGTCAGACCTTGTTCCCTGAGCAAGCTTTCTGTTTTGCTCAAGAGATGTTAGGAGATTAATGACTCTTCTGTAAGGAACAGGTTAGAGTGTTTGACTCTTCCTTTTTCAGGATACACAGAAGATTTGAAAAACAGAAAGAAAAGATCCACTCCAAAAAAACTTTTATAATCACAGCACTTGGGAGGCTGAGGTAGGAGGATTGCTGCGAATAGCAACATAGTGAGTTCAAAGCCAGCCTGAACTACATGGCGAGACTCTGTCTCCAAAACAAAACAAACAAGGCTTTTAGTACTATATCTCATCAAGAGCAGAGGACTGTTGTGGTCAGATCTCTCTCTCTCTCATTCTTTCTCACTGTGGTGTCAAGAAGGTCAGATTCTAGGATTTTTTGATCCACTGATACAATTTATTATACGATATTGGCAGTATGAGGCTGGTCACTTCACTCCTGCGGCAGCCTCGGCTTCCTCCTTCCTCTTAGTGGGAGGAGCCCCAGAGATTATGCCAACACAGTGCTGAGTTGGTATTTGAGCCCTTGACAGCCTTAACAGGTCACTCCTACAAGCCACAATGAAGGCAAAGGGTCAGGATTGTAGATTGAACATCAACTTCTTATCCCATGCCTTTGCTCTTCCATCTGATTTTGGGTTTTCTGATTACCTGGCAAACCCGCTGACCCAGCATCCTTGGCTAGAAAGCCTGCTGATACCACCACACAGCTCCCTGGATCCCCTGCTCCTTGCCTTTTGGAGTCCATGTAATCTATTGTCTTGCAGAGCCAGAAACCCCTGGATTTCACTTGGCTGGGAGGGCTTCGCAGAATTAGGGTCAGGGTTTCTGGTTAGGCCTATCATTTCCCAACTTGGTGAATGGCTGGATTGAAGAGAACCAGTCAGGTGATTTATTGAATTAGAATTTAAGGGGGTGCCTTATGTACAGCTGACTGAGATGCAGGTTTCTCAGCTTTTTGTGGCTTGAGTTCATTTTCTAAGGAAAATTACTTGAATCTGCTGAAAGGTTCTGAGAACTCTGTGTCGAGGCTCCAGCCAAAATCCGGCTCCAGATGCAGTGCCGGGTTCTAGCCTGGGGGTGTTGGGGCAGAGAATAAAGGACGTGGCGCATTGCTCTGTGGGCCCCAGCTCGGTTTGCCCTGCCCCCTTCCGATGGTCAGGAGAAGTGACAAGACTGGGGTGGAGCGTCTGATGCGCTTTGCATGACACCCACGGGATGTTGGCAGCTGGATCCCTGCTTAGCCCCCCTGGTGTGGCTAAGACAGAGCAGGGCTTTCCCAGGGCTTTCCCAGGGCTTCAGCCTTTTGACCTCTAGATGGCCACTGTGGCCACCCATATCTAACGTCTTTATTTTCTCGGTAACTCAGTGACCCGCCTAGACAGAGCCTGGGGATGGTTTAGCAGTGGGGGGTCAGTTTCGCCTTTCATTTCACCCACACGTTGAGTTAGTGTTCACTGAGGTGCGGTACCAAGTCATCACACACACATTCTCTAGAGCACGGGGTGCTGGACCAGCAGTGGGGATTTGGCAGTGACTGGGTGGGAGGTCTCTGGTGTTGAAGCAGAAGCCTGCAGGGTCAGGGTGGGGGAAGTCAGGAGGGAAGAGAGGGAAGAAGGGCTGGCAGCACAGATGACTATCGCGGTGAGAGGGGCCCAGGTGTGCGGGGCCAAGGAGCCCCTTTGAGGAGACCTGATTTTATTCCCAAAGCAGGAAGATGTCATGGAGGGAAGGGAAGGTCGTGACCTAGTTCACTTTTTGGAGGCTCGTAGACACGCCAGGGTTGCATGGGATGTAGGCTTGGAAGGTGAAAATCTTCATGACCTCTGCTAGAGGAAGCCGTAGCTTAGCCACAGACGTGATGGCAGATGCTAGATCTGTGCTCTTGGCCACTGCAGTCACTCTGCCTTGGTGGCAGGGAGCATTCCTCCTTGACAGCGGGAAGCTGCCCCTGGAGCCCTGAGAGGGCAGAGGGGCTGCCATCCTTCAGGGAAGCAGGGCCAGCTGTGGTCCCTGCCAGGCCAAGCCAGGCTGCATCTGTGGACACGAGACTCCCAGCTGCTTTAGGGTCTCCCTTTTCATGGGTGCCTTCCACACCTGCAGGCTCATAATTTTTTTCAAAAATTCAACCTTTTACTTTTATTGCTGTGCCTGTGACTGCTTTTACTTCTTTTTATATTGTTGGTTTATTTTTATGGTGTTGGGGACTGAACCCAGAGCCTTGTGCATACCAGGCAAGTATGCTATCCCTGAGCTACAGCCTCAGCCCACCTCCCGTTTATTTTGAATTTTAAAAATTCCATAGGAAAGCCGGGCATGGTGGTGAATGCCTATAATGCCAGCACTCAGGAGGCTGAGGAAGCAGGATCACTGTGAGTTCAAGGCCAGCCTGAACTACAGAAGAAGACCCTGTCTCAAAAATAAAGTAAAATAAAATAAAATAAAAATTCCATAGGAACAAGTAAGATGGCTAAAGGCTGTTGCCATGGCCTCAGGATGTGTCACACAGAAGAATAGAGCCTTGGCCATCCCTGTCTGCCCTGCCTAATTTCCCTCTCCTGTGATCCTTGGCCTCCCCAGTCCCTTCTTAGTGTCTCATGAAGCTTCTATCTGGGCCAGGCTGGCTCTGAGGGCCCCTGTGGGAGAGTCAAAGAGCGGCCCCTTCTCCCTGGGTGATAATGCCCGACACCGTGTCGCAGCTCTGCCCCTGCTGCATTCTCTTAGCATTTTCTCGAGACACAGCCTGTTCCTTAGCCCAGGAGGGCAGCACCAGCACAGCCCAAAAGTTACAAGCAGCTGCTTTGAGCTCTCACAGCCTGGATTCAGATCCAGCTCCCTATGAAACCTTCGGCAACAACTTACCTGCTCTGAAACTCACAGGACTGTCGTGTGGAATGCGAGGCTGAGTGGAGGGGGGCTGGACGCTGTGGAACGCAGTGGCCAGCACACACAGGCACTCTGCAGAAGGTGGCTGCTGTTGCCACTGGGACTACAGCGAAGGACCCAGCCCTCCGGCTGTGTGTGTCCAGCCTCTTGTTTGCTCTGCGGCTGAAACGACCTCTCACCCACATCTCCCCTGCTGGACTGGGATGCTGCTTCCTGTTGCCGGATAGCCTCAGGATTAGGGGGAGAGGATCCCAGGGCAGGTACCCTCAGCAGGGGCAGGCAGGGGTCCACACTGGTGGAAAGCGGGAACTGAGAAGGTCTTCCCAGCCTCGGGGTGTGATGTGCTCCTCGACTCCCTCCAGCTGTGTCTGGACGCTATGGTGGAGGCTCCCCACTGTCTTTGTTCTCTGGAGTAGAAGGAGACCCGTCTTTGACCCAGGGAGGCTCAGGGGAACCCGAGTAGGTTCACAGCACCCTCTTTCCCCTCCTGCTTTCTCTGTGAAGATTTTGTTTGTGAGTCTTCTGAGCGGGCCCCGACAGGGCAAACCATTGTTCTCTGTTCCCTGACCCTGGGTCTCCTAAGCAGCCTGTTCTCAGCATGCCCCGGCTACCCCAGTTCCTTGCTTGTCTTGGTTTGTCTTCACTGGCTGGGCTGTTCTGGCCATCAGCTGCGGAGGCATCTGTTTAGTAAACGTGCAGGTGAGACGCTGAGCAGGCTGGGCTGGGTGAGGGCTGAGCTCTAAGCTGGTAGCAGGGAGATACCTGATACCTTGGGCCTTCGCACTTCTTGGATGCTTACCTGGGTTTTTTGTTTTGGAGACAGGGTCTAACTATGTACAGGCTGGTCTTGAACTCACTATATAGTCCACACTGGCCTCAAACTTAGGGTGATCCCCCTGCCTCAGCCTCCCAAGGGCTGAGATCACAGGTGTGCACACCACTACCCCCTACCCCCACCCTCCCACCCCCATTATGGGATGTTTATATGTTTGTATGTTCCTGGCCCAAACCATGGCCCAGGTGTGAAGGTTCCTGGGTCTCTCCTGGTGCTGCAATTATTCTGGTGGGCTGTTAACTGCCGACATAGCTTCTGGACTCAGTAAAGGTTTAATTCCCTCCAGGAGTGAGGGACACTCTCACATTGCTTCCTGGGCAGACAGGAGAAGCCAGTCAGTGCCCCCAGCCCTGGGCCCATCTGTTGCTGGACATCCCTGGCTTGAGGCAGGAGAGGGAAAGGCCAGGTGGCCCCTTGGCGGGAATTTCTAGAGGGAGAAAAGTCTGCTAGTCCGAAGTGTAGGTCCCTGGTCCTGGATATAGTGGCTCCAGCATGAAAAGAGGGAGGGACACAGTGATACGTTTGCCTGTACGCCAACCCTCTCCTTGCAGGCCCCTTGTCCAGTTACAGGGTGAACAGATTAGTAGGCACGTTAAGGTGTTTGTATTTTTATGCCCACTTCTAGCATAGAAGGGAGATTCCCTTGGGGCGGGGGGTGTGCAGGTGTGTGTGTGTGCGTGCGTGCGTGCACGTGTTACGTGTGTGCTGTGCTGGGAATGGAACCCAGGGCCTCGCATGTTAGGCAAGTGCTCTGCCCCCGCCACTCCCTGGGGATCTTATCCTCAGTGTCATGATGAGAGAAGACATGGATTCGGGGCTCTCGCTGTGGTGCTTTGGGGGACGCAGCTCATGGGGGTGCAGCCTCTCCCCCTTGGTCCTCCTGCTGCTCATTGCAGCCACACAACTTACGACACCCTAAGCCCTGAGCTTTCCCTTGTTCCCCATGGAGTCCATGGAGTGTGTAGTGCCTGCTCCAGACCCTACATGGCTGAGAGCAGGTCTCACAGGCTGGCCCCCACGGGGTCACGTCTGTGCTGCTTTGCTCAGATCTGCGCGTCAGCCTGCAGCTGGTCCTCGCCACATGGCAGCCCCGGCCCCCACCACAGATCCAGTTCCTGTTGCTGCTGGCAGAGCTGACACCTGAAACCAGCACACGGCGCTGCCTTTCCAGAAGCTGCCCCCCAGCACAGGAGCCAGGGGCCTGGCCCTGCCGGCCACCACAGCACCTGGCAGTGTTTTGAGCTGCATCCTGACGGGCTCAGAGGATCCTGTTTGCCACGTGTTGTGGCCATGAGCTTGATGGTGTCTTTTAGAAAACAGAAAGTGCCAGGGCCGGGAATCTGGCTTAGAAGGTTTTGTGTCTGTGGTTTGAGGCAGTTAACCTTGTGGCTGTAACCTCCCTCAAGCTTCTCTGTGTTAAACTTGGTTCTGCTCGTCCTGTTTCTTTTCCTCTCTTGATCCTTTAGGCTGTTGAGGTCCACTTTCGTTGTTTCCATTTATTCAGTAAACAGCTACTGTGGCCAGGGCCTGGAAAGATACTGGGACACAGAGGTAACCTGAACGCGGTCCCTGCCCGCAGGGCTCACAGCCCAGTGGGAGGCTGGACACGTATCATGCCACCCGCACACACAGTTATAGACCGCTGCTCCTTCTCACTGCCTGGCACAGCTATTGCCCACTGCATTGTTACCTCCATCCTAGGCCTCCAGTAATAATAATAATAATAATAGTAATGATCGCTTTTAGCTGTTATTTATAGGGCACATTCTATGCCTGTGTGAGCTTGACAGTGTTAGCTGGATTTTCTCACTGATCTAGAGGTGAATACTGTTACTACATTATGTCCCTTTTACAGATAAGGAAGTAAAGCAAGATCAAGTCACTTCCCAAAGATTATACAAATAGGAAATAGAGAAACCAAAATTGGAACCTAGAGGCCGGGTTCCAGCACCACAATCTCATTAAGCCCCAGCGGGGTGCATTGGTCAGAGGTAGACGTGTGGCACGATTCAGCCCAGGTGCCTCCGTTTCAGACGAGATGGGGCGTGTTCAGGGTGGTATGGCTGCGGACAGGGTGCTTCCGTTTTGGTGACTGCGGCAGCCCTGAGAGGTGAGGCGAGCCTTTGCAGACCTCAGCGTTGCAGACCTCAGATTTACAGGCCTGGCGCCAGAGCTGCAATTGGGAGGCAGGCGGTTATCTGAGGAAGAGTCTTTCCTTGACTCTTCATTGTAACCTCACGTCTAATCAGTCTGCCCTGTTTCTGCATGATTAGTCAGCATCTCTTAACCAGCAGTCTGGCGAGGAGGAGAGAGTTCCTCAGCCACTTTCCCACAGGCCCTCGGCCTCCTACGTCAACTGCCGCCACGCTCGCTCTTTCTTCCCCTTTGGTGTTGTTTCAGTGCTGGTGGACTTTGGAGGAGGCCCTTTGGGGCTGAAGTCACAGCAGGTGTGGTCACCACATCAGGCTCAGGGGCTCAGCGTCTTAGCAGCTGGGCCTGGGCGTGGTCACGGGGACAGCAACACAGTGGCCCCGGAGAGGAAACTTAAGAAGGGAGCAGCTTAACAATTGGAAGCAAATAACTTTGGACTACTTTTAAAAATCCATCTCTAGATAGGTTCTTTTGTTTTGTCTGTCTTTTTGAGACAGGGTCTCGCTATGCAGTTCAGGCTGGCCTTCAGCTCACTTTGTAGCCCAGGCTCCCCTTGAACTTGCAACAATCCTCCTGCCTCAGCCTCCCTCCCGAGTGCTGGGATTACAGGGATGCACCACCCATACCCAGTATTAAAGAGATTCTAAGAGGCTGTGTGTGTGGCAATTGGTGCTTTGAAAACAGGAGGGCTGGGGATGTAGCTCAGTGGCACAGTGCCTGCCTGGCAAGCACAAGGTCCTGAGTTAGATTCCTGGTAACAAAAGAAAGAAAGAAAGAAGAGAAAACACTAGGGGAGAAAATATCATTTGCTGGATCTGTGTTTAAAAAGCCAACTGCACTTCCTGCTAAAGGAGCCAGGGAAGCCCTCGGTCTGCCCACGCTGACCAAGAAGCAGCACATTGTGAGATTAGCACCTTCCTTCCTCGGTGGTCTAGGATCTGTCTCTGTGCTGGCTGCAGTGTGTTTCCATGGACAGAGCTGTTCAGAAGGTTCTAGCCAGTCTGGGGCTCTGGACCATGGCTAGGCCCCAAGGTCTACTGCTCTAGGGTATAGGATACTCTAGAGGGGGGATCCTAACTTGGGGGTCTCTGTGCTGCAAGGGACAGTGAACCCCTTGAAATTATGGATAAGGCTTTGTATCATTTCTTTTTTAACACATCAAAATCAGTGCTCTGAGAAATAGTTTGAAAAGTGTTTCTTTGTTTTTGGGGTTTCACTATGTAGTTCAGGCTGGCTTTGAACTTACTGCTGACTTGGGGCAAACTTGGGGCAATCCTCCTGTCTCAGCCTCCCCAATGTTGGGATTACAGCTGTGCACTACCATGCCTGGCAATTTTGTATGTTTTCTGGGGTACGGAAGCACAGGTTTCATTTTTGGTTTCTTTGTAGGTTTATGACCCCTACAAAAGTTAGGAACCTCTGCATTTTTGCTCCTGGGGGCTTGGCCCAAATGGACACCCACGCCTGGTGTGAGGTCATTAGGCCCCTCAGGCAGCCCAGAGCCAGCTCTGGCGTTTCCAGTAGGGTGACTGTGAATGTGCACTTGCCCTTGTGAGCTTTGGGAAACCCTGTCAGGACGCCATGGTCAGTTTCCCTTCCTCTACGCACACAGAGAATGTCACCAACGGCACAGTGGGGGCCATCTCAGAACCCGAACCTGAGGAGGTGACATGGATGAATGGCTGGCTCAGCTGCAAGGCCCAGGATGAGATCTTAAACCTGGCCTTCACCGTGGGCTCCTTCCTGCTCAGTGCCATCACCCTGCCGCTGGGCATCATCATGGACAAGTATGGCCCGAGGAAGCTCAGGCTGCTGGGCAGGTCAGTGCAGGTTCCTCGGGGACGGGGTGGGCAGGTGGGCCCCCGAGGGAATCCTGGTGCCTGCTACCAGGTGCTCTGTGGGGCTCCCTGAATACCTAGGCTGGGGGTGACAGTGTAGCTCAGTGGTAGCACACATGCTTAGCCTACATGAGGCCTAAGTTCCATTGCTGGCCCAGCAAAGTAGGTAAATTAATTAAATTTTTAAAAATAAAATTTTTAGAATGAATGAGATTAAAGAATGGAAATCCTAATATAGTGTTGATATGTGCATGATTTTGTTTTTCTTTTAGCAGAAAGATGTTAATGTAGAGTTGTGTTTTCTTTTTTTTTTTTTTTTTTTTTCCGTGACCGGGGATCGAACTCAGGGCCCTAGTGCTCGGCGGCAAGCACTTAGCCCACTGAGCTGTACCTCCAGCCCTAGAGTTGTGTTTTCTAAACTAAAACTTCAAAAAATAAAAATAAACTAAAACTTCAGCATCCAGGTTTAATTGCAGTGTTAGCACTTGGTGATAAATAAGTGAATTTGGGATTGCGGTTTGGCACTTGCTGTGTAAGAGCTCCCCATCCCCGTCCTCACGTATCAGGACCCCTTTGGGTCTCCTTGTGTGCCCCTGGGGTGTGTGTTCCTGGTCTGTAAAGCTCCCGCTGTCAGATTCAGCGTCAGTTCATCGTCAGCTGGGCTCTCAGGTCTGCCCCCTCCCCTGTTCCTGTTGGAACCTTGCAGGGGTGGGGGGAGAATCCAGGATCGAAGGGGCAGGGTGGGGGAATCCGTTCTACTCACCCTTGGGAGCTGAACAGGCCTTGGTTTCCAGAGTGGAGTCAAGTGGAGGGGCTTTGGGAGTAGTCTGCCGTCTCCCCACTTCCTGGTGGGGACACCCCGGGCTGAGCAGGCTTAGGAAGCCAAGGAATGCTGTGTTTTTCCTTGCTGTAGAGCCTTGGTCCCCTCCAACAGGGTAGGGGGCAGTGCAGTGTGGGCTTTATGAGATCTGGGGGCTTCAATTCCAACTTTGTCTCTTACTGGGTAGAAGATCTTAGAGAAATTAGTTTTCATTTCTTTTTCTCTCTCTCTCTCTCTTTTTTTTTTTGTTTTTTGTTTTTTGTTTTTTGTTTTTTGAGACAGCGTCTCGCTGTATAGTCAGGCTGGCTTTGAATTCACTGTATATCGTAGGTTGCCCTTGAACTCATGGCAATCTTCCTGCCACAGCCTCTCAAGTGCTGGGATTACAGGTGTGTGCCACCATGCCCAGCCTTTTTTTTTTTTTTAATACTTACTTTCCTTATCAGCAAGTAGGGGCCAATCTTTTTTTTTTTTTTTTAGCAATTCCCAGGACTTTTTTAAAATTTAATTTTTTTTTGTATTGTCTTTTTTTTTTTTTTTTTGAGGCAGGGTCTCACTGTGCAGTTCAGGTTGGCCTTGAGCTCACTTTATAGCACAGGCTGGCCTCGAACTTGCAGCAATCCTCCTGCCTTGGCCTCCCGAGTGCTGGGATTACAGGAGTGCACCACTATACCCGGTTTTATTTTTTTGTAATACAGGGATTGAACCAAGGGTCTTCACACTGAGCTATGTCCCCAGCCCTTTTTTTTATTTTGAAAAAGGGTCCTGCCAGGCATGGTGATTCACACCTGTGATTCCAGTGCTCAGGAGGCTGAGGCAGGAGGATCATTTCGAGTTTGAGACCAGCCTGGGGTACAAAGTGAGCTTAAGGCCAGCCTGAGCTGCATAGTGAGACCTTCTCTCAAAAAGAAAAGAAAAAGACTCTTGTTAAGTCACTAAATTGACCAGTAGGGGGTTGAATTTGTGATCTTTCTGCCTCACCTCCCAGAGTTCTGGGATTACAGACATGTACCACTCCCAACTCCTAGGACTGTTTCATCAAATGACTGTAAGTGTTCTGAAAGGATGCAGAGTAGATACTCCTAAATGATAACAATACCTAATAGCAATCAGTAACTTAATAAATAATGTGCTATTTCTGTTTGGTTTTAGTGCCTGCTTTGCTGTCTCCTGCTTGCTGATTGCATATGGAGCAAGTAACCCAAAGTGTGAGTCTGCCTTTTCTCCACCCTTCTGTCAAGGATCAGGGAGAGACTCCCTCCCTGCCCCGGCCCACCTGCTCTTGGATGCTGTGTGTGGGGCCTGGTGCTCCCTGCTCAAGCTAGAGGGAGTACCTTTTAGGTCTCTGTTGGTTGTTTATCTCACAGGGGTGGCCAAGAAAGAGAGGAATCGCCCCAAACAGGTAGTTAGAGCAGCCCTAGTGTGCGCAGAACTCCATATCATCTTCAAGCCAGCCAGTTCCTGATAGCCTCTCTGATGTCAGGCTGGTAGATGAGCTCTGGGCACCGGGCTGGCTGCAGGGACCTGGGCCTCTGTGGACATGGAAGTTGTGAGCTGAGCCTTCTTCATAAGGCAGCTCAGGCCGGTGCTTTACGTAGGGCGCAGAAGCCGCTTGGTTTCTGACCCTGTTCAGATGGGGCCATTGGCGCGAAGACTCGGAGGGTGAACACCGAAAGAGGCCCTAGCTCGCACCAGGATCATAGCCAGGCTTGCTTGCTGAGTTTTAAAACCCAAAAGCCTAGATTTTTTGGTTTTAGGGAAGCAGGTCCTCCGAGCCTCTTGCTTGTAGCTGGGTTAGTGGAGAAAGGAGGCTGAGGTGTGCCTTTTGCAAGAGTTCAAGTTCCATGAGTCTTTCCCTTCCCTGGGTATCAGTCACTAAACCCAGTGGCTGGTCCTGTCAGCCTGCATTTATTGAGGGCCCGCCCCCGGGAGGCCCTGGGCCAGACCCTGGCCTTGCTGAAGCTCAGCTGTGGCTCCCCCACTTACGGCTCTGTCTGCCTGCAGCTCTCTCTGTGCTCATCTTCATCGCCCTGGCCCTGAATGGCTTTGGTGGGATGTGCATGACCTTCACCTCGCTGACAGTGAGTACCCATGTTTCGCTTCTGTTCTGGTTCTCAGTCATCTGCTTGTGAATTTCAGGCAGCTTTCCTTGGTTTCCACTTCCTTCCATTCGCCTTTTTAATCCTGGTGTCCCAAGAAGGGAAGGGCTGACAGCAAAGCCGTTCCTGGCCTCCCAAGCCAGAGCCCGGCATGACCTTTAGGGTGCTTAGCCCCTGCCTGCTCGCCTTGGCGTGGGCGCTGAGGACGCAGTTCACTAGCCACGTGCCTAGAAACACAGGAGCAGGAAGGGAAAAGGCCACCGCCTGCTTGTTCTATGCCTTCCCATCGCCAGTGTATCCGGGAGCACAGGCGAGCCGTGCCACCAAGAACCCAACCTCTCTCTGAGTGTGCCCCGCTCCAAGCTTTGCCTTTGCCCAGAACCGAACGAGAAACTCAGGAAGACCTGTGTGGGGTCTCTTCTTGGTTTTCTAAAATGCCAGGGCCATAGGCGAGGATGTAGCTCAGTGGTAGAGCACTTGCTTAAATTGTGTGACACCCTGGTTTGATCTTCAGTATTAAAGGAAAGAAAGGAAGAAAGGGAGGGAGGAGTAAAGAAGGAAAGAAACAGAAACGAAAGGGGCCTGGTTCTGGGAGAGGGCGTCTTCTCACCATACTGAGTGCCTCTTTCTTGGGACCAGCAGGATACCACAAAATGTGCTTCTTTTTGAGCTGGGGGGGCCTTGAAGGAAGGCACAGACTGCAAGAAAGAAAATCCAAGTGGGAACAAAAATGTCTTCCCCGGGGAAAGGGAGCTCTCTGCCTGCTTCTGGGTCAGACAAGGGTGCCATTCAGAGCAAGGAGAGCACTACACAGGGAAATCTCACCTGCCTCAGTTTACCAAGTTGTTTTCAGGATACAGTATGTACCATGGCTATTTGCACTCTGGTTTCTGATTTCTCTTTCTGCTGGTGAGTCATGCTGTTGAAGGGCCCATGTTTTGTTCCAAGGGAGCTGTGGGGACTTTTGGTCCTTTGATAATGGGCTTCGAGAGGTGCTGGCTGCTCTGTGATCGCCTGCAGGCTGTGTGCCAGAGGCCAGGCCTGAGGTCTCCTCTCCTTCCATTTCTCTGCTTTGCCTTGCTAGCTGTGTCCAGGTGGGAGGTTTCAGTATGCGGGCCCAGGCCCATGGACTTAGAAAGTTCACTACAGTCTGTGTTAGCTGAGTGGAGCCCAGTGCTCCAGCGTGGGAGTCTGAGAGGTGTCCCTGACACCCACGAATGTGAGCACTTGGTTACTTTGTCTGTGTTGGTGTCAGGGGGATGCACATTATATTCTTTGGGGCACATTTATTTTGGTTCTTTTAACCAGATAGATTAAAAAAAAAATAGATATATCTTCCTTCCAAATTCCCGGAGGAAAACATGTTGAAAACTGTAACAAATATGTTTACCATCAGGCGTGCACATTCCACTAAGTTGTGTAAATTGTGAAACAGGAGTCATGGTTCTGTTTGTTCTTGGACAGTGTAAAAACCACCAACCCTTTCATCAAGGTGAAAAATAAAACTCTGGCCTCGCCCCCACTGTATTAGTCACACTGGGGCTCTGTGACAGCAGGTCTGGATTTCAGGGGTAGAATAAGATGGCTCTGGAACTTGAGAAATTTAAGTTCCATAATGCAGAAAGATGCTTTTTTGTAACAAAGCATAAAAGGGGCTGGATGTGTCCAGCGTTCTTGAGGTCCTGGCTCTGTCCCTAGCAAGACACACACGTGCAGATAAATATATAAAAAGCACCACACTCTAAGTCCCCTTCCAGAAAGGCTTACAAGTGAACTCTGAGTTACCTAAAATAATTAGTAATAATAATAAGAACAACAACAACTGATAGGCCCATAAGTACTTTTCTTTTTGGTATCAGGAATCAGTCTCAGGGCCTTGTGCTTGCCAGGAAGCCACTTGTGCCGCCGAGCTATATCCCCAGCCCTTCTTATTTTTTATGATTATAAAACAGATGATTTTTGTACATACTTGTAATCTTAGCACTTGGGAGGCTCAGGCAGGAGGATCACGATGAGTTCAAGGCCAGCCTGGACTATATTGTGATACCCTGTCTCAAAAAAAACGAAAACACAAAACAAGCAGAAAACACATACATGCAAATGTTTTTATTTTTTACTTTTTTTTTTTGAGACAGGTTCTCACTTTGTAGTTCAGGCTGGCCTTGAACTCACTATGTAACCCAAGCTGGTCTCAAATTCACAGCAGCCCTCCTGCCTCATCCTCCTGAATGATGGGATTACAGGCATGTGCCACTACGCCTGGCATTGTTTTTATTTTTAAAATTTAACATTTTGGAAATATTGGCCGGGTATGGTGGCACATGCCTGTAATCTTAGCACTTGGGAGGCTGAGGCAGAAGGATGATTTGCAAATTCCAGACCAGCCTGGGCTACAAAGTGAGCTCAAGGCCAGCCTGAACTGCATAGTGAGACCCTGTCTCAAAAGAAAAAAAAAAAGAAAAAGAAAATATATAGAGAGAGAGGCTGTAAAAAGAAAAAAGAAATAGACTGTAAAATTCCATTTTATCTATCTGCCATCATCAGTTTTGAAGTATATTTCTTCAGGATTACTTTAAAACGTGATATACCAAAGGTACTCTATTTATTTATTTACTTATGTATATTTTTTTTCTTTTTTTAAAGAGAGTCTTGCTATGTAGTGAAGGCTGGCCTTCAACTCAGTATATATCCCAGGCTGGTCTCGAACTCACAACAATCCTTCTGCCTCAGCCTCCCGAGTGCTGGGATTACAGGCATGTGCCATCAAGCCTGGCCCCTAGAAATCTACCTTCTTATTTAATTAATTTATTTATTTTTTGGTACTAGGAATCGAACTCAGGACCTTGTGCTTGCCAGGCAGGCACTGCACTACTAAGCTATATCCCTGGCCCTACTTTATTTTAAATTCTAGAGATCCTCCTCATTATTAAACAGTTGTGTACTATTTTATAATATAGATGTACCATAATTTATTCAACCAGCCTCCTACCAATACAATTTGGCTTGGTTTTCTTTCTTTTTTTTATTTTTTTGGTACCAGGAATCAAACGCACGGCCTCATGCTTGCTAGGCAGGCACGTGTGCCACTGAGCTATATCCCTGGCCCTGGCTTAGTTTTCAATTTTTGCAATTTATGGATGCTGTTGAGGTGAACTTCCCTGTACGCGTATTTCTATAAAATAAATTCCTGTAAGTGGAATTGCTAAGCCACAGCATAAGCATGTTTTAAAATTTAGTATGTGCTATTAAGTGGCCTTCTGAAAAGGTTATACACTAACATGGTCCTACCAGCGTGTCTGAAAGTGCCTTTTTCTCCATCTCCCTTAGCACCATATCATTCATCTTTGTTTAAACATTACCCACTCTGACCTTGTGAAAAATGATATACTATGACTTTTTAAAATTTCCATAATTATGTGTGACATAGAGCATCCTTTCACCTCTCTTTTGGCCATTTGTATCTCTTGTAAATTACTTCCTTGTGTCACTTGTCTGTCTTTCTGCAGTTTTTTAAAAAATCATTTTCCTGCCGGGTGTGGTGGCACATGCCTGTAATCCCAGCACTCAGGAGCCTGAGGCAGGAGGATTATTGCAAGTTCGAGGCCAGCCTGGGCTACAAAGTGAGCTCAAGGCCAGCCTGAACTGCACAGTGAGATCCTGTCTTCAAAAAAATCGTTTTCTTTTTTTTTTAACATTTTATAAGAGCTCTTTCAAATACAAACGAACTAGCTCTCTTTCAGCGGTCCATGAATAAGCTTCAGGAGAGCTGTGGACCCTGTTGTGGAAATTCTTTGCAAACACCTGCTATCTCAGCTGCCTTGGGGCATCTTGCTGGAGGGCTGTCCATCAATTCCTTCTGCCAGGCTAGTGTGACCCTGAGACTTGTGGGAGGGTCTCTGTGAGCGCCTGACTCTGGCCTGCAGATGAGGGAGGAAGCCATTGACTTGGCTTTGACTGTGAGCAGGCAGCAAGGATCTGCTGCAGGGGAGGCAGATGGCCTGTCCTCTGAGGTCCCCATCCAGGATCTAGAGCAGAGATCAGCAAACCACCACCCCAAGGCGGAGTCCAAGCTGCAGCCTGTTGTGATAAAGTCCTACTGGGACTTCACCAGGCTTATTTGTCCAACGCTGTCTGCGGCTGCCTCTGTGCTGTGGGGGGCCTGACAGAGACCATATGGCCATGAAGCCTGAAATATTTATTCTCTGGTCCTCATGGAGCCTTTGATCTGGAAACTCTTAAGCTGCTGCTGCAGGCACTGAGAGCCGGCTGTCACCCCACCCCCAGTTGCTCAGGCCAGCTCTCTGAACACTTCTGCAGTCACCTCCTCCCAGCCCCCTCTGGCCTGGAGGGATATCCTTGGACATTCCCCTGTCCCACGAGGCCTAATCTCATGAGAACAGAGCCCGAAAGGGAAATGGGAAGCAGGTCAGCGAGGACAGGCTGGAGCGTTGGGCAACCCTCGTGGGCTGGCCGGGGCTTCTGCTGAGCGGGGCCGAATCCTGCTCTGACCCGGCCCAGGCCTTTGAAAAGCAGAACTGTGAGGAGCAGCTTCCAGAGACATAGCTAGCTGCACAAGGGCGCTTTCTGTGTGTGTCACCCACCCATGTTCTTGTTTTGGGGATAAAGGAGTCTCTAGGGTCACAGTTAAGAGCTTCCTAAATCAAATCTCTCATACCATTTTAGGGCCGTGGATCATTGCTCCTTGCTAACCTGGGAATGTAAGAGAATGCAGTGCCATGGATATCCTAATTTGGGGACTGTTTTGGGGGACAGGGGCTCACTGTATAGTTCAAGGTGGTCTTGAATTCATTATGTGGCCTAGACTGGCTTCAAACTCCTGGCAACCCTGCCTCAGCCTCCTGAGTCCTGGGATTACAGGAATGCACTACTGTGTTAGCAATCCAGGTACTTTCTGAGTACCAAGAGCTTTATGTGGTGTGGGCTACAGTCTAATAAATATGCTCAGAGGTGGTGGGCTGTCGTCCTATTGGTGGAGGGGGGGCCTCCAATTAGCCAAATGGCTTTTTCCTGTGATCCAGGCCAGTAGCCTTCTCCCAGAGCCAGAAAGGTCCTCACTGGTAGGCCATTCTTCCATCTGGAATGGAGGCTTAGAGGCGGGGGGTCCCATGCCAGGTGGACCACCCAGCAGCCAGGGGTGGCTCTCCTGGGTCCCTGCATCAGGGGTCCTGGAGGAGGGGTGCCAGGCCAGCCCCCAGGTCAGCACACCCTCCGCGGTGTGAGCCGAGCCTCCCTCTGGACATCTGCTCAGCACACTCTTGTCTGTTTTTTCGGCGCCGTGAGTTTGTACAACTCTTTAGCTCGCTTCGTCAGCTGGAGCACAAACACCAGTGGGCGGCTGAGGGGTGGCCTTGGGTCGCCACCCCGCCATCCAGGGCCAGGGTTGCTTAGAGATGGGAGCAGATGCAGCCAGAAATTGTGAACATATCTTTTCCACTTCATTACTCTGACTGCTGTGAGTGTGGCTGGCATGGGGAGTTTGAGGTGAAACCCTCACAGAAAGGAGTTACAAAGTGTTGCCAGGCTTCTTCGGGAAGAATGTCCTAAGACTGACTTTAAGCCTGAGGGAAAAACGATCCCCCAGGATTTGGATCCGACTTTAAAGAAACAGAATAAACATGTTTCTTTATACACCTGCCAGAAGGGCCAGATAGAAGCCAGTGAATGCCCCGGGTTCAGCATCCCTTGGAGGCTCCTACAAGGTCCACATGTATGTGCTTCTCTCCCCAGGAGCTCCCAGCACAGGCTGTGGGGCTGGTAACAGGCAGGGACAGGTGGCCGCTGTACAGTGTCCCTGGCTCTGACTTTCCAAAGCCTTGTGAGTCCCCCATTCCTGCTCAGCAGACCTCAATTCCTGTCAGCTGAAGGCCTCAAGGTGCTGCCTGACTCCTCTGAGGAGGCCAGGGGACAGCAGGTGAAACTGTCCTGGTTCCTGGAGCCCGTTCAGCCCCAGGCCTCCCTCTGCTTTCCTCTGTGCCTTGGGAACCCAGAGCAGTCAGCTGATTGCCGTTGGTTTGGGAAAAAGTGGCCCAACAGAAGGTTCCGCCTCATGAGTTTGCCGCGGCACATGACGTGTGGGAGTGGACAGAAACTCAGTGGGGGCAGCGGCAGGGCTGGAACCAGCAGGTGAGGAGGGTGGTGCCTTTCCTCCCCGCTCCCGCAGTGAAGCAGAAAGGTGACCACAAGGGCCTTCTCCTGGGCGGCGTGCACCCAGGGGCGCCGGTTGTTTGGCTTGGGACACAGCCCAGCTCTGCAGAGCTCACTTGCCCGGACGGGTGCCTGGATCCTGGCCCACACGCACTGCTCAGAGCTTGGGGTGTGTCGCCAGCCACCTGAGGACGAGGTGCATGTCTGCAGGGGCCGGAGGGCCGGAATGCCAGCCCCACACCCAGGCTGCACGCGGCGTCTCCCTCAGGACTGGTGTTCTGGAGAGGCCCTGGATTTGCCCATCTGTCCCTGCCTGTCACCAACCCCACAACCTGCCCTAGAGCTCCTGGGGAGAGAAGCACATACACGTGGGCCCCCTAGGGTCCCCCAAGGAGGACTGTGCATTCTTCTTGTCCTGGCCTTGGCCTCTGAAGACTCTTGCCCAGTGGCTGCACTCTGTGGCCAGAGTGTCAGGGGAGGGGCTGCCTGCAGCTGCTGCTGTCCCTGCAGCCAGGCTGTTTATGGCGCAGCCTGGGGACTGAGGGACTGAGTCATTGCAGTGTCCCAGTGTGAGTGAGTGAGGCCTGTGTGGAGGCCCGGCGGAGCAGAGGTGGCAGGGCAGCTGGGAGAAGAACCGGAGAGCTAGAGAGGGGCAGCCTTGCACCCCGTGAGTCAGGAAGCAGCCTCTGCTGAACATTTCCCTGGCATCTGTCCTTACAACAGAGCTCGGGCTTCCTCCTTGGCAGCTGAGCCGGCTTTTTCCTTTCCAGCAGGCCCTCGAGGCCACCCCAGGGCCCTCTGCTGTGCACGCTGTCAGCGTGGCTTCAGGGCAGCCATCGCGTGCAGCAGAGGCCTGGGCTAACAAGGGGCCAATGTGGGAGGAGAAAGTGACGGGAAGTCACTTTCCGTCACTCCGGGAGGACCAGGGGAGGCCACCCAAGGAAAGCCATGGGTAGGTGAGGGCGGGGCAGATGGGTTTTTTTAAAGAGCATCTGAGTTGGCAGTGGTGATACATACCTTAAATCCCAGCACTTTGGAGGCTGAGGCAGGAGGATC
Organism: Dinomys branickii; assembly: GCA_004027595.1. Classification (NCBI taxonomy): domain Eukaryota; kingdom Metazoa; phylum Chordata; class Mammalia; order Rodentia; family Dinomyidae; genus Dinomys; species Dinomys branickii. The sequence goes on from PVLD010000833.1 coordinate 58,348, forward strand.
ATTGTGAGTTTGAGGCCATTCTGGGCTATAAGGTGAACTCAAGGCCAGCCTGAACTGCATAGTGAGACCCTGTCTCAAAAGGACAAAAACAAAACAAAACAAAAAAACCCAGTGAATTGTGGTGGTGCATGTCTGTAATCGAAGCACTCGGGAGGCTGAGGCAGGAGAATCAGTGTGAGTTCAAGACCAACCTGGGCTCAAGGCCAGCCTGAACTGCATAGCAAGACCCTGTCTCAAAAAGACAAAAAAACGTGATTTGATATATTTTTATAAAAAGAGTAAGATAAAAACAATGAGTTTAATTTGCAAAACTTGTATCTAACATCTATATGGTCTTACAAAGAGTGCATAGGACATTTCTGCAGCAATCAAAAATGTAGATTCTTTCTAAACTCAGATTTCAAGTTTCCTGCAATATTTATTCCAATTCTAACTCATACAAATACTTTCAAGTTTTGAATTCTAGATGTAATGTACTGTATGTTACATGCTTTATCCTTTTTTTTTTAATTTTATTTTAAAGACAAAAGAATGGAGACATATGAACCAGAAAAGCCATAAACAATACAGAAAATACAAAGTTATACAGAATATAGTAGGAAATTAGCACTGGATGTTGTATTACATAGTTATCTTCACATTAGTTAACACAAAAACATTAAAGGAAATACCAAATTATAGAGAAGATAGTAGGGAATTTGCACTGCATGCTGTATAATATAAAGTTATCTTCACTTCTGTTAATACAAAAATGATTGAGGAAATACAGAATTATAGAGAACATAGAAGGGAATTAGCTCTGGATGCTGTCCTACATAATGTTACCTTCACCTTTGTTACTCAGTTACACAGATGATGGCCCATTTGATCATTCAATTTTTCTCCTCCGTCATCTCCATTGCCCTACCACTCAATCAGTCATCTTCCCTGTGATAATAACTGTACCCCTGGGTTTATCTATATCCTTGGACTCTCGCCTTGGGAAGAGGTATAGCTGCCTCAGACTATACTATAACATACATGGGTGTATACAAACTGCCATGGTTGGAGGTGGGAAAGCACATATGCTCACAGTGGACTACCTGGCTCCACCCTGTCATCGTGCTATGGGTGGGGGCGGGTTCAGTCCATGAGGTGCCCTGAGCGGGGCCCTCAGCAGAGCAGCCACCGGGCCCACTGCGGAGCAGCAGAGGAGCAGCCGCGGGGCCCACAGCGGAGCAGCCGCGGGGTACATGCTTTATTGTTAAGCATGTGCATTTTTCAAACCTTTGAACAATATCATCGGATTCAGGATGATGGCGTCTCCAGACATAGACTTTCTCGGTAGGGAAGTCATCGTGAAAACCAGTAAAAGACAGTACATGACTGTTCAGTGGGATTTCGTGCAGGCTTGGGATCATAACCATATAAGAGAATAGCTGTTATTACAAGGATGGCTCAGGGCCCGGGGATATAGCTCAGTGGTACAGTGCCTGCCTAGCAAGCACAAGATCCTGAGTTAAATTCCTGGTTCAAAACAAGACAAAACAAAAGACCCCAGGATAAATACAATGATGGCTCCAAGGAAAAAGACACCAGTTGTCACAAAATCCTATAGTCAACAATAGGATATCAGGCAGGGTGTGGTGGTGCACACCTGTAATCTCAGCACTCAGGAGGCTGAGGCAGGAGGATCTATGCGAGTTCGAGACCAGCTTGGGCTACTAAGTGAGCTCAAGCCCCCTGAACTGCATAACAAGACCCTGTCTCCAAAAGACCAAAAAAAAAAAAAAAAAAAAAAAAAGGATATCAGTGTTGATAATATTATGGATAGAGGTTGCAAATCCTTTAAAAATACTATCTGCATACTTAATCACAGCAGCTATAACAAGGCCTCCAAGTGCCTGAAAACCAACAACTATCCAGGTCAGTTGGTTATATCCCTGAAAAATCCATTCTTTGATACCAACTCTCCATCATAAATGTATATACCCATCAATCCAAATGTACTCCCAAAGAAACAAAGATGAATATTTCTTTTTCTTCGCTTCTGTTTTTTTTTTTTTGTCTTTTTTGAGATAGTCTCACTATGCAGTTCAGGCTGGCCTTGAGCTCACTTTGTAGCCCAGGCTGGTCTCAAATTTGCGAGGATTCTCCTCCCTCAGCCTCCCTAGTGCTGGGATTACAGGCATGCGCCACCACACCCGGCAAGATGAATACTTCTTATCCACACTGATTGTTTTGTTTCTTCTGAGATTTTCTCAAAATAAATTCCAGCAAAACCATTTGAAACACAGGCTGTAAGAGCTGCCCTGAAGCTCACAAATTGAGAGCTGGCTGAGAGTTCTCTAGAATCAAGCTCTTGGAACTCTAGGGCCACTGTACACAAGCAACTGCTGTCATCAGAACTACCAGGGAGGGCCACTGGTACACACCTAACTTTTTACTAAGCATAGGCACAGACAATAATGCCATTGTAAGAATTTTCAACTGCTGTGTGAGCTGATAGGGAGCAGCACCTAGATTTGACATTGCTACAGAGAGTGAATTCTTCTGAGGAGTGTATCTCTGACAGAATAGCAAAGCTTAAGTGTTTCCATAGGCTTATTAAGAATTCCATCATGTGGCACACGTCTGTAATCCCAGCATTTGGGAGGCTGAGGCAGGAGGACTGCTGTAAGTTCCAGGCCAGCCTGAACTACATAGCAAAACCCTGTCTCCAAAAAACAAAAAGGACTTTATCATGTAGTACTCCATTCAGTGCTCTTAGACTATATTTACCTTCTTTGTAGACTAAAAAAAGATAGGCTGTTATCTTCAGAAAAGTTCAGCAACAACCACTGCTGTGGAAGATAAATAATGAGGTCTCGTCTCTTGTAAAGTCCTAGAATAACACATTGTGAGGTCCAGACTGGTCGTCTGAAAGACCAGGAGTCCCAGAAAAAGATACTGGAGGTTGACAGGCATCGTTTTATCCTCATTTGCCCCCCCCCCACCTTTGCTGGCTGCCCACACAGGGACAGCAGCCCAGCAACATGGCGCCGCAGGCCGGAGACCACTGACCCGCAGCACCGCAGGCTCCCAATGCCGGTATCATCTACCAGTGTTGGATTAATTTTGTTCATATACACAAATAAGCGGACTGTGTGTGGGGCTGAGGGTCGAACCCAGGGCCCTTGTGTACGCCAGCAAAGGCCGCAACCTCTGACCTACACACCCAAAAATACTATATTAATGCAAAAATATTGGTAAAGTAACAAATGTTAAAAATAATAACGCACGAGGATGAAGCAGCTTCTGTTAAGCAGATCCTGCTACACTACTGCGGGGGTCTATTGATTGGTGTAGGTATGGTGTAGGTCCCCAAATATTGCAAGATATTTATGTTATTTTATACTCTTACTGCATCAGTACATGGAAGTTCCTCTCAAACATGTGGGATAATCTAGTGATATGTAGTAACATTTCACTGACAGTTCGATTTTTTATTTATTATTGGTTGACAGGGTGGTGCTAGGGACTGAACCTGGGCCTTTGCAGTAAGCTACACCTCTAGCCCTTTTACTGTTTTTTATTTTGAGACAGGGTCTCACTCAGTTGCTAAGTTGTACCAGCTGGGCTGAAACTTGCACTCTTCCTGCCTCAGCCTCATAGAGTGATGGGATTACAGGTAAATTCTACCATGTCCAGTTACGATTTTAATTCTCAAGGCATTTTTTTTTGAGCGGGGAGCAGTTGAGCACAGCATATCACAAATCCTCAAGAATTTTTTTTGTTTGAGACAGGTTCTCACTTTTGGTTTAGGCTGGCCTTGAGTTCACTGTGGAGCCTAGGCTGGGCTCAGACTCACAGAGATCCTCCTGCCTCAGCCTCCTGAGTAGCTAGGATTATAGATATGTACCACCTTGCCTGGCTTTCATTATACTTTCTGTGTTTTAAATGTTTTACAACAGATACAGCATATATTGCTTGTTCTAATCAGGGAAAAATGTCATTATTTACTGTATAAGATGTAGGTATTGTCAGGATGGTGTCTGGTGGTTTGCCTGGAGGTTGTATCCTGTATGGGAAATGGCACTGCTAACTAAACTAATATGCTGGGGGGGGGGGGATTTTCTTGGTAGTGATAAGAACATTCCCAGCAGGGAGAGGCTGACAGCTGGAAAGCTGCCGCCCTTGTCCAGGCCTGAGGGAAGGGCCTCATCCAGGGGTAGACAGGAAATCAGCCTCCTCACCCAGGTTCCTGCTCTTCCCCATTCTGGATGGAGTGTGGGGACAAGGCTCCTGAGACCGGGCCGGGGCTCTGTGCTCACCCGTAGCCCCTGTTGTTGTTGGCCTGTAGCCTGGGTGAGGGCTCAGGCAGGCCTGAGATTAAGAGGGTGGAAAGGGGAGGGCTGGCTGCAAGCTGGCTGCATGCTGGACATTTCTTTGGCCCTGCTGAAAAGTTTGTGCCCAAAGGTGATTCTGTTTGAGGGGCTCTGCTTCAAGGGAATAATAGCTACATGCACACAGGTTCATTCTCAAGAGCAAGAATGTTTGCCGGGCCTGTCCGTGCACCGAAGAGGCTGGGCTTTTGGCCTCCATCTGCTCTTCTGGGTTGGCTTCTCTGCCTTCTTTGATCCTCATGATCCCTTTCTTTCTTCACCTTCCCTGGCCACAGTGGAATCCCAGGCGGGAGCAAGGCCGGCGCCTTCCACAGAGGCAGACCTCATCTCTGGGTTCTCCCTTGGGTGGATGTGGCCTGAGGGTGTCTCTGCCACAGAGCTGCTTTGCTGGCATGACCAGTATGCAGCAGTGCTGCTCACTGTGTGAGCTCAGGCTGAGCGTGTTCTTTGAACTGCGGTGTACCCAGGAGGCAGGTTGCAGGGTCCAGTCAGGCTCCTTTAGTGCTCACCTGGGCGTGTCTGGGCACACAGGAGCACACCACACTTCTGTTGGCTCCTGTGCCCCTTCCCTTATGGTTGTCTGACCCTCTGTGAAAAGTGTAGGAGAACAGAGGGTCCACTGTACAAGGGAAGAGCTTTTGGTGTGTGCTAGGAAATGGATTGTTTGTTCATTTGGTTTTTTTGGCTTTTTTAAAACTAGGGATTGAACTATGCCCCTAGCTCTTCTTTTCATTTTGAGACAGAGTCTTGCCAATGTTCCCTTTTTTACCCTACAACTGCACTGCCACATGTTTTTTTCTTAGAGACAGGGTTTCACTATGTAGCCCCATCTGGCCTTGAGCTTGGCATCCTCCTGTCCCATCCTCTTGAGTGCTGGAATTATAGGCATGTCCCGCCTCGTCCAGCTTACTCCTGTGTTTTTTTTTTGTTTTTTTTTTTGCGGTACTGGGGATCGAACTCAGGACCCTGCGCTTGCTAGGCAAGCGCTTATTCCACTGAGCTATATCCCCAGCCCTTTTCCTGTGTTTTCAACACTGCTATTTACGTATACTTCACGTACCACTCAGTACACTTAAAGTGTGTAATTCAGTGTCTATTTGGTGGATTCATGTAGTTGTGCCTTTGTCACTATGTCCAACTCTATCACCTGAAACAAAAACCCTTACTGACACTCCTTAGCAGCCCTCCGTCTTCACTCCTGGCTCTTGGCAACCTCTAGTCTACCCTATCTCTGTGGATTTGCCTACTTGAAACATTTCATGTAAGTGGAATCATAGAACATGTGATATTTTGTATCTGGCTTCTTTCCTTTAGCATAATGTTTCCAAGGTTTAACCCTGCTGTAACCTGTATCAGGCCTTTCTTTTTATGACCAAATAATGTTTGAGAGTTTGAATAGACCACATTTTTTTCGTTCATTCACTGATGGACATTTAGATGGTTTTCCTTTCTTGCCTGGTAGGAAGAATGCTAGCCAGGTATGGTTGTGCACACCTGTAATCCCAGCTACTCACAAGTTCGAGGTCAAGCTGACCAACTTAGTGAAGCCCTGTCTCAAGTACAGTAAAATGGAGCTCAGTAGTAGAGTGCTTGTCTAGCGTGGCTCTGCATAGCCCTGGGTTCGGTTCCCAGGACTAGGGGAACAAAACACCACTGTAAATGCTCACGTACAGGTTTTTGTGTGGCCGTATGGTTTCCTCTGGGGTATTTACCTAGGTGGGAGTGGGTCATGTGATCATTTCAACTGTGTGAAGAAACCCTGGACCGTTTTCCTAAGTGGTTGCACCATCTTACTTGCCATTGGAGGTGCTAACAATTTCAATTCCTCTACATCCTCACCAACATTCATTATCTTTTTTATTGTGGCCACTCTCGTGGGTGTCAAGAGGTATCTCGTGTGGTTTTGATTAACATTCTTTTCTTCTCTTCCTTCTTTTTTTTTTTCTAGACAGAGTTTCCTTATGTAGTTCAGGCTGGCCTTAAACTTACTTTATACCCAGACTGACCTCAAACTCAGAGAGATCCTCCTGCATCAGCCTCCCAAGTGCTGGGATTACAGGCATGCGCCACCATGCCTAGGTGATTTGCATTTCTGTATAATTAATGATATTGACTGTCTTTTCATACCGGGCATGGTGGCTCATGCCTGTAATCCCAGCACTCAGGAGGCTGAGGCAGGAGAATTGCTGTTAGTTTGAGACCAGCCTGGGCTACGAAGTGGTGAGTTCAAGGGCAGCCTGAACTGCATAGTGAGACCCTGTTTTAACAAGACCAAAAAAAAAAAGTGAGTATCTTTTTATGTGCTTATTGGCCATCTTTATATCCGATCTAGTGAAAACCTATTCAGATCCTTTGCTCTTTTGCGTGTGTGTGGTGCTGGGGATTGAACTCAAGGCCTCATGCATGCAAGCCAAAAACTCCTCCACTGAACCACATCTCTAACTTCCTTTGCCTATTTTTATTTTTTTATATTTGGGTCTTTTTGAGACAGGGTCTCATGATGCAGTTCAGGCTGGCCTTGAGCTCACTTTGTAGCCCAGGCTGGTCTCAAACTCCCAATGATCCTCCTGCATCAGCATCCTGAATGCTGGGATTACAGGTGTGTGCCACCACTCCCAGCCTGATAATGTTCTTTAAAGTGTAGTAGCTTTTATTTTTGATTTTTGCTGTTGTTGATACAGAGAATCAAACTCAGGACCTTGTACTTGCCAGGAGGATGCTGAGCCACTGAGCTATTGTTCCAACTGCTTTTAATTTTAATAATGTCTGTTATTTATAATTGTGAGGGAAACAGGCAGAAATGATGAGCCACAGACTCAGAGCTGAGTTCCCACTCCCATTTTTCAGCATCCATGAATTGGCCTGCAGTAGCCATGCTTAACGACGTAAAATTGACTCAGTGCAAATAAGGGAGGTTCTAATTTGTCAGCAGTTCGGGTCCATACAAACAGCCTGAAATTGGTGAGACAGGCTGGTGAAGCTTTCCGGAGAGCATCTCTAAGGCAGGGACACGGGGTGCAGATGGGAAGACCTCGCAGCACGCAGCACAGTCTCCAAGGCTGGAGAAACAAGGCGGGTTGCTTGGGAAGATACACTTTGCCCCAGATCTGTCTAAATCTACCACTGTTGTAGTATTTTACTGTCCTGGATTGCTCCAAAGCTAATCATTGAAGGACTGGCCTCAAAGTTGTGTTCCTACGGGCTGAGAATGCTGGCTTGTTGAGAACAGAGCTTGCGCCCTGCTAACTGGGGGGCCTCCTCAGGTGCCCATCCATTGCTAGGCAGAAAGTCAGATGGGAAGAGAATCCCCCGCTTGCACTTAGAAATGCAGAAGCATTGTGAGCCCAGTGGGAACTGTAGAAGTCTGGTTGGCACCTTTGGGAAATCCACACTCAGGAAACAGAGCAGCTTTTGCTGACATCTGGTCTTTCTGGGACTCTGGTAGTTTTTATTTATGAAACGATGCTTTTATCCGCAAATAGATTATTTTGTAACAGGCTCCCTTTGAGAGGTACCTAGGCTTGAAGTTTTGCTCTCTGGCATCTCAGTGTAACTCTGCAGAGAGAGGAAGCCTATCTAGGCCAGAAGCAGAGGGGGATAATTGCTAGCCAGAAAGTGAAAGAACTGTCTTTGCACTTCATTACACTCCTTCCTTCCCCGCAGCCACCTCAGTCCAGGCTGCGAAAGCTTGCAATTAGCAGTAATTACCCTGGACGACCACCTCGTGAATTGCTCAGGAGAGGGCGCGGGTGAGTGATGGTGCCTGACAGTACCCTGACTCTCTGTCCCCTCCTCCTGAGCCTTTCTTTCTCTGTCCTCTTAGCTGCCCAACATGTTCGGTGACCTTCGATCCACGTTTATTGCCTTGATGATTGGCTCCTACGCCTCCTCAGCAGTCACCTTCCCAGGAATCAAGGTGAGGGCGTGGCCGCGGGTTTCCAGCACATTTACTCTGCACCCAAGCGTCTCCTCCAACCCACTCTGACAAAGACAGGAGTCATTGTTGGCCCTGAGGGTGGCCAGTCTGTCCACCCTCCTCCTCCGGGGCAGGATGCACCTGGGCACTATAAACAAGAGAAAGAACCAGACCATGTGGGACAGGAGACTCGAGAATGTCACTTTAGCGCATGACCCCGCGCTGGGGGTCGGCTCACCCCCATCCTGAGCACCCCTTCCCCTTGGCCTGTTATTGTTGGCTCTTGCTCCCGGTTAGCCTAAAGCACCGCTCTCAGCCAAGTTGGCTCAGCTGTTTCCCTCCCAGGCAGTATTCTGAGCGTGTGGAAATCATGGAGGGTTAGCGCGGAGCAGAGATCTCACAGCCCACAGCCCGGCGCCCTCCCGAAAGCCTATTGCTCTGTTGGCTTCAGCAGCAGCTGCTCTCTTCCGCGCCAGCACCAGGTCAAAGACCCTCTGCAGGGGTGGGACAGGATGCTGCTGGTATGGAGGGCGAGTCACAGGTGTGGACTGGTCGCCGGGAATCAGGGTAGGAGGCGGGAACCTGGGGCCAGCCATCCCTTGGACTTCCTCAGATAGCCTTGCTCCTGAGTTGTGGAAAGGAGCCTGCAAATTCCTCCTCCTCTTCTGAGTGTCTGACCTCTGGCCTGCATGGCCAGCTGAGTGGCTGCGTGCCAGGACGTGGGGGCCCTTGTGTAGGTGCTGGAAATCAATGGTGCTCCTGACAGCAATTGTTAGTGTTCTGCAGGCTGGCCGTGTGCTCAGCGCTCTTTGTGAGGACACGTGCTGGTGTCACACCCATTTCACAGGTAGCAAAGCCAGGTGCACGTGCATGTGCTGCTGTACTTGGGGGGCGCATGCTCGGTGTATCAGTAGGGCGCTAGAGAGACTTCTGTGGACAAAGCTAGCGGGTCCCGACCTTAGGGAGTTGGTCTGACAGTAGACAAGCAAATGAATCCAGAAACACGATTATCTCAGCCAGGTCTGTGTCCTGTGAGCCTGTGAGATGGAGGCGACAGTGATGTGGTCATCTAACTGCCCCTCCATGATGGTGATGCTTGGTCCAAGTTGGAGGCCCAAAGGGTTATTGACATGCCAGTAATCCCAGAGAAACTGGGACTGTGAGAACGCAGGGTTTCTGATGAGCAAGCAGCCAGGCTGATGGCACCGTCTCCTCACACAGCTCAGCACAGTGGGGTGGGAGCTGCCAGGTGCCCCACGCCTGCTCTAACTGTGCCCTCTGTTCCTCCCACCCCGCCCACCCCACTGTGCCTCTCAGCTCATCTACGACATGGGTGCCTCCTTCATTGTCATCCTTGTGGTCTGGGCCGGCTGTTCCGGGCTGGTTTTCCTCAACTGCTTCTTCAACTGGCCCCTGGAACCCTTCCCGGGCCCAGAGGACATGGACTACTCGTAAGTAGACATGCTCGCTGCCCCCACCCCTCGCCGGCTGTGGTGCCCGGGCAGCAGCAGAGACTCTCTTACGGCGTCCAGGGTGAAGATCAAGTTCAGCTGGCTGGGCTTTGACCACAAGATCACAGGGAAGCAGTTCTACAAGCAGGTGACCACAGTGGGACGCCGCCTGAGCGTGGGCAGCTCCATGCGGAATGCCAAGGAGCAGGCCGCACTGCAGGAGGGCCACAAGCTGTGCCTGTCCACCGTCGACCTGGAGGTGAAATGCCAGCCAGACACTGCAGGTACCCGCCTCAGAGCCCTCACTGTCTGGTCCTGCCCGAGACATCTGCAGGGGCCTCTGCTGCCACACCCCAAGCAGTCTGCGGAGCTGCCGGTCCCGACCTGGAGGCAGCAGCCCCAGGGTCCTCCTGGCTGGGGCCGGTGCTGGCCGAGGCTCTGTGGGTGTCATCACACTAAATTCCCGCTTTATCCCCAAAGGGGAGGTGGCTCCACCTGCCCTATTTACAGACGAGCACACAAAACTAAAGCTCACAGAGGTTAAGCAGTGGTAGCAAACCTATGGTGCCTGTGCCACAGCCAGCTATTTATGACCATTGAAAGCTCTAAAAGGTTTGCCATCACTAGGTTAGGGGACTTGCCCAGCTCCAGCACCACGCACCCCACTGGGGCCTGTTCCTCGGTACCCCCGCCATCAGGGGAGTGCTTTGCTCAGCACTTCGGGTCCCCATAGGGGGTGGGCCATGTGCCCAGCCCTGAGCCCGCACCCTCTCCCTGCAGCAGCACCCTCCTTCATGCACAGCGTGTTCAGCCCCATCCTGCTGCTCAGCCTGGTCACCATGTGCGTCACGCAGCTGCGGCTCATCTTCTACATGGGGGCCATGAACAGCATCCTGGAGTTCCTGGTCAGCGGTGATCAGAAGACAGGTAGGTGTCCCCTGAAACTCAGTAAACAGTGTCAAGGGAGGGGGCCCAGAGTGCCAGTCACTCCCACTGGCCAGAGTCAGGTCCCTGGGCACCGGCTGGAATGCATTAGGCTGAGCCAGACCTGCAGGGTAGTGGAGCAGCAGCATCTGGGACGCTGTTTGTCTGTCTGTTTCATCATAGCAGCTCCGACTGTTCTTTCATGTCCCTGTCAGGGTTTCCTGGTTTGGGAGGGAGGGAGGGAGGGAGGGACTAAAATAGCTACGTGTTGAGGGTGAAGGGTATGAGTTTTCCAGGGCTGGAGCGGGAGGGCCGAGGGTGTGTCTGTACATGAAATACTGCACCGAGCAGTGTCCTCCACCTGAGCGCTTGTGGGCAGACAGCAGACCCGGCCCCACACCAGGTCCCCGGAGACCCTGGGACCCTGGGGGCGATGGCTGAGGACGGGTCTCCCAGCAGGAGACTCCACAGCAGGATCTGTGACTTGGACTGCAAAATGAAGCCTCCCTGGGAGTGCGTAATCCAGTTGAGGCTTGTTAACTCCGGGAAACAAAACTGATAACCCACACGGAAACAGCGAGGAAAGTCTTCAGCTGACTAGAGATTTTGCTCCTACCGCGAAAGTCAGAACTTCCCCAGGGCCTGAGCTGAGTCAGCTCTAGTCATCCTGAGCGGGACAAACACATTCGGCAAATCCCTTTTATTGGCAGCCTCGCTGGCGAGCAACTTTCCTTTGTTGGTTTACTTGTTTTTACCAAGGGAAGACACTGTAGGCTTTTGTAAGGAACCACAGCAATCTTTAACAGGGATAAGAAAGCCTGCTTTAACAACAGGAAAAGATAGCAAAGGGGGAACGCAGCCATGCTGGTTCTGCAGTGAAAATGGGAGGCTGGTGGGGAGACAAAGTGGGGAAATGTTCAATATTGTGCAGAAATTCATAATGTGCAGGGGCGGTGGTACAAGGGGTAGGTGGATCCAAGCTACTCAGGACTCTCATGCAGGAAGATCAAAAGTTCAAGGCCACCCTAGACAATTTAGTAAGACCCTTTTTAAAATAAAAAATATAGTAGCCGGGCATGGTGGCACATACCTGTAAACCCAGCACTCTGTAAGCTGAGGCAGGAGCCAGCCTGGGCTACAAAGTGAGTTCAAGGCCAGCCTGCACTGAACTGCACAGGGAAACCCTATCTCAGAAAGATCAAATAAATAAATACAGACTACTACAACTGCCAAAAAAAAAAAAAAATTCTTCCTTTCTTTGTTTTTTTTGCTTTGTTTTTTGAGATAGTCTCACTATGCAATTCAGGCTGGCCTAGATTCACTATGTAGCTCAGGCTGGCTTTGAACTCAAGGTGATCCTCCTCTTTCAGACGCCTGGTGCTGGGATAACATGTGTACCACCACACCTGGCAAATCTTTTCTTTTTTTTTCTTTTTGTTTTTTTTTTTTCTTTTTGAGACAGGATTTTCCTTTACATTTGAGGCTGGTTTTGAACTCACTTTGTAGCCCAGGCTGGCCTTGAACTTTCAGTGATCCTCCTGCCTCAGCCTCCCAAGTGGGGGAGTATCAGCAAATCCATTGTGACATACTAGATTTCATTAACCTGGGACTACAGGCATGCACCACCATACCCAGCTAAATCTTTCTTTCTTAAAAAATAAAAAATACAATAAGAAAGGGCTGGAGGTGTAGTTCAGTGGTAGAGTTCCCTGGATTTGATCCCCAGTACTGGGCAGGGTCAGGGAGGAAGGCCCAAACATGAACACAGGAGAGGCCCTCAGGTGCCCTACAGGAAAGAATAACCTGCTTACCTTTATTTAGTCTAATGTTGTTCACCCAAATTTGTACCGCAGGAATGCTTTTAAAATTTTTTTCGGTGCTGGGGGTTGAACTCAGGACTTCGCACTTGCTAGGCAGGCGCTTATTCCACTGAGCTGTATCCCCAGCCTTGCTTTTTAAATTTTTTTATTTGTTAGCTTGGAGAGGTGGAGTTTTACAGTGCTGTGCAGGCTGGTCCCAAACTCCTGGGCTCAAGAGAGCCTGTCATCTCAGCTTCCTGAGTAACTAGCAATACAGATGTTTGCTGCCATGCCCAGGAGAACCCTTTTTAAATTAACACACATTAAATTCTGGTGGACATTTTTGGGAAAAACTGATCGATCTTCTGTAAACACCAGAGAGCTGGAGGTGCTTTGGTGTGTAAAGGAGCCAGTCCCTGAGCCTTGCAAGGCTGCCTCCTGCTGTTGAGTCCTGGACTTTGATAAATTAAGCTGAGAAATCTTTAGTTGCCCAAGAGGAGTTTTTTTCAGCTACATCGTACATTCAAAAAGCCTGGCTAGGCCAGCCTGGGCTACAAAGTGAGCTCAAGGCCAGCCTGAACTGCCCAGTGAGATCCTGTCTCAAAAAAGGCGCACGCACGCACGCACACACACACACACACACACACAGAGTCTGGTTGGCCAGGCGTGGTGGCACATGCCTGTAATCTCAGAACTCGGGAGGCTGAGGCAGGAGGATTGTTGCGAGACTAGCCTAGGCTACAAAGTGAGCTCAAGGCCAGCTTGAACTGCATAGTGAGACCCCTTCTCAAAAAGACAGAAAGAAAAAAAAAGTCTGCATGGGGAGGTGGCACATACTTGTAACCCCAGCTATTTAGGAGGCTGAGGCAAGAGGATCACAAGTTTAAGGCCAGCCTGGGCAACTTAGTAGAGCCCTGTCTCAAATAAAATTAAAAACAATAAAAGGGCTGGAGAGATAGTTCAGTGGTAGAGTGCTTGCCTGGTGTATGTGAGGCCCTGGGTTCTACCTCCAGTATCAGAAAAAAAAAAAAAAAAAACAGTGTAGAGGAAACCAGGCCAGGAAGTTTGGTCTGTGGCAGACAGGACATGGTTTTCCCCGTCCTGCTCCTCTGGTACCCTATACCCACAGCCCTGCTGTCTTCCCAGAAGAGCTGCTGTGGGGTCGGGGAGCAGCAGGGTAGAGGGAGCAGCTCGGGCTCTTTGGGGAAGATTCACACTATGCTGTCGCCTGGTTGTCCTGGCTGAAGCCTTTGACCTTTTCTTCTCTCTGAGGGTGGCAGGAGGTGACTGACAGAGCAGCATTCCCGCAAGGCCTCACGGTAGTGAGGGATGCTGCTTCTGCCAGGCCTCCCGCTCAGCATGCTATTTCCCCGTCACGGTGACAGCCAGTGGCGCAGGACTGACTCACCAGCCAGCTGCGATGAAGCACCAGCAGACAGGAAAACGTCGGGAGGCACCGGGGCTGAGCCCTCTCCCTCCTCTGCTCCCAGGAGCCCAAGCTCTCTGGGTAGAGCATGGTGTGTGTGCCGGCCCAGGGCTAGCCAGCCCGCTCACCCAGTCTGCCTGCAGAGGCTGTGGCCATTTTAACACTAACCTCTCTCTTTCTGCTCCTCTGCTTTTTGCTTTCTCGATCCAGTGATGGCCACGGGTAAGCAGGAGGGGATGTTGTCAAGGAGCCGTGTAGACCCTTCTCCCAGCCAGTCTGCTTCACCCAAAAATCTTTCACCTTGAATTCCCAGTGTACCTCTTAGCTGGGACGCTGGGAGTGGGGACAGGGCAATGGACTCCACTCAATTTTCCTGAAACCCTTATGTGAATTTTAGTCTCATTGAAGATGGAAGCCCTTAGGTCAAGTTCCTCAGAAGTGGTGCCTTCCTGGTATATTTTTAGCAGCAGAAAACTAACAGCCAATCACATACACAAGGCCTCTGTCGTGGGCATTGGTAATTTTGTGGTTCCCAAGTCATAGCAACTTCCTGGAACTTCAGGGAGGAGGGTGGTTTCCATTGTGACATACTGGATTTCATTAGCAATTTCTGGGAAACAGACAGAGGATTGAGAGCAGAAAATTGGGTGACCTGCCCCTTGCTCCAGCTTTGATTTCAGAGGTGAAGGTCTTTGGGCTCCCCCACAAGACCTGCAGTGACATGGGGGCTCTGGGGTAGACCCCAGAAGGGCCTGTGGGTCTTGGCTCCTTCATATTCCACCCAGCCTGTCCTCCAGGGCCCTGTGCCAGGAGCCTCTGTGACACCGCGTCTTCCTCCCCAGTTGCCCTCTACACCTCCATCTTCGGTGTGCTCCAGCTGCTCTGCCTGCTGACGGCACCTGTCATCGGCTACATCATGGACTGGAGGCTGAAGGAGTGCGAAGATACCTCTGAGGAGCCTGAGGAGAAAGACGCCACCCAGTATGTAGGCAGAGCCCAGGTCCCACTCCCAGCCCTGGAGAACAACCCCTGAGTTACATGTTAGGCAGACGGGCTGGGTGGGCTCGATCTTATAGGCAGCGATACCACCAAGTCAGGCTCAGCACTGAACAGTCAGGGCTCTCCCCTTTTGTGGAAATTCTTTGAGAGGGACTCAGAAGGAAACGGGACAAACCAGAGAAATAAGCCATGCAGCGCCAGGGTGGCCTTCAGATCCTTGGCATGGGCGTACTGTGGGCCATCTTAACATCACTTACCTATGGGGTTTCTTCCACTCTGTGAAGAGTAAGCTGCTACAACCAGATGTGTTAATGGTTTGTTGATGATTATAAGATGAAACAGCAGGCTGAAACCCTACTTTATGGAAGGGCTGGGCTCCAAGATCAGAGGACGAGTTAACTGCCATCTTCTATGACTCCACCTTAATATAATAAAGCTGGGGCTGGGGATATAGCTCAGTGGAATAAGCGCTTGCCTAGCAAGTGCAGGGTCCTGAGTTCGATCCCCAGTACCGGAAAAAAAAAAAAAATATATATATATATATATATATATATATATAATAAAGCTGCTATTTACTGTATTAGGCCCAGTGCCAAGCACTTAATACACAATGCCTCAGCTAAGCCTCATAACACCATAAAGAGATGCAGACTAGTGTTGTACCCACTGTACAGATGTAGGAACTGAGGTTAAGTGTTTGACTCATTTGCCTAAAGTCCCATAGATAGGCACAGGCGGGCCTGGGCCTCCCCGCACATCTCGAAGCACTTGGCACTGATTCTTGGGTGCCGTGTGGTCTTCCATGGGGTGTTGGTGGGAATGGTGAAGCTGAGTCACAAGGGAATAATTACAGAGACAGCCCTGTTATCCAGGTCCGTTCGTACAGCACGGGGGTTATTTGTGCCCACTCCTGTTCCATCTGCTGAATGTTTATTTGCCTTTTCTTCCCCTGCCCTTCAAGGGGACTCACTGCCTTACCTGGCTTACTAACTAAGCTTATTACCAGTTTCCTGCAAGATTTGGGTGGACTGGAAGCCAGTGGCAAAGGGAAGCTTTGCACATCCTAACTTGGCGCATTCTGCTCTTTGCTCCCCATCATTTGAGCTATCGCTGAGCAGTGCAGTGTTGAGGGCTGGCTTCTGGCATTAGAGATCTTCTCATTCAGTGTTTGATCAGGATGATGGACCAGATAGTGTCCCCAGTGCCTATCTCGCCCTGGCGTAGTCCCCAAGATGTGCACGGGTGGGCTGGGAGCCTTCCACCGGTCTATATCCTGTGGCTTTGAGGCCTAGCTTCTTGGGAGGGTCCCCCAACCTCCAGGAAGCTCCCCAGCTTCTGTGTGTGCTTTGTCTCCACAGAGGCGAGAAGAAGAAGCGGGACCGACAGATCCAGAAGATCACCAATGCTATGCGGGCCTTTGCCTTTACAAACCTGCTGCTTGTGGGCTTTGGGGTGACCTGCCTCATTCCCAATCTGCCACTACAGGTAGGTTTTGAGGGAGAAAGAAGCCAGCTGGGGAAGGGGACAACAGGAAGTGTGTGGTATGTCATGGAAGGCATCAGCAAAGCCAGTGTGACTGCGTTCAGTTTAATCAGCCAGCACCGCTCTTTACCAGCAGCCTGTTATCTGCCAGGGGTGCTGGAAGCAGGATGAGCTATAGGGACTAAGTGGTTTTCCACACAGTTCTTCCCCATAAAGGCACACACACTGTTCTTGCTCTTGGGAGACCTTGCGTAGCGCAAGCACTGCCCTGCCAGGACTGTGTGCAGTAGTTACGTGTTTACTTGCTTTGCATTGGACCAAACAGCTGGAATCTCATGTCCAAAGAAGTCTGGTATTCTGTGATGTCAGTGGGAGCACCCCTGACCCCCATACAATAGCGCTCATAGGAGGTAGATATGCTGGTGCATACCTGTAAGCCTAGCAGTCTTGGAAGCTCAGGTGGGAGGATCAAAAATTCAAGCCAAGCCAAGGCAGTTTAGCCTTGTCTCAGAAAAGAATGCCCACAGCCCTCTACCCTGCAGAGGGCTGGAGAGGCTGGAGAAACACTGTGATCATGGCTTGTGATCTAGGTTCAAAGGCTTAATTCCTTTGCATAAGATTGCTGATACTTGAGGAGATTAGGCGTGTTCAGAGTGGTATGGCCGTAGACAAGATTGCTGATATTTGTGAGAGATTGTAAGGAAGACTTTGTTACTCACCTAGCTCCACTCTTTGGTCTGTGACTAGTAGTAGATTAGTAGTACTACAGTAGTAGTACTGCAGTAGATTTGGCCCAGACCCCAAGGTGACATGCTCTGAAAGGATACAGGTACTAGCACTGCTTCCAGGTGGGCGTGGCCTGAGTCCAGATGGTATCTCAGGACAAGAGGGTGGAGGCAGAGCCTCCCTGTTTACAGGTGGCCAGGTGTTGAGCACACAGATTCGCACACCTGTGTGTGTGCAGCAACACTGTGCATGCACGGAGCTGCAGGAGACTTGCACCGATTCCAGGTGGGAAGGTCATTGCTTCCCAGGTGTCTCCCTGTCTCTCTAAAGACTGGCAGACCCTCTCCCTGATCATCTTGGCCAGTCAAGTGATTCTCTGTGGGGAACAGCCACCTGCTTTTTGTTCTATTGTGCAAAAGTTGGGAGAAGGCAGCGGGGAACTTGGCATAGAGAGGAGCCTTCAGGAGTATGTGTATATGTGGGTATGCACAATTGGACCCAGCAGGCTTCAGACCCGGCTAGAACAGCCCCTGCCTCTTCCACTGTCCACACTCATGAGAGCAGGTCCTGAGAGCTGCTGAGCAAGATGGCAAAGCTGTGTCCAGAAGACCCAGAGGACAAGCACTGAGTTCTAGTGGCAAACGCTGAGTCTTCCAGGGATCACTAACTAACCAGGGCTCTCAGAGCTTGCTAAGTCCGCAGAGACCGTCCCAGAAAGGGACCCTCCTGGAGACCACGGGGGCTTTGCTAGGGAGTTGTAAAGGCAGCCACCTGCCCAGAGGCCCTGGACAACCAGGCAGGCAGTCTCTGGGTGAGTCTTTGGGTAGGGAAAAGACTGGAGATCCATGTCATGGTTGGCAGCCTACTCTGTGCCGTGCAGGTCCTTATCTATAGATGGTTGGGAGGCTAGGAAGAAGGGTCCCTGATCTGCAGCATTTGCAGATGTCCATGGCGTCAACATGGCTGTCCCCATGGCTAACTTCAAAGACCTGGTATGACACCACAGGAGGTAGTAACTCACCATCGTGTGGTTATTTCCATGTGACATGCAGTACACATAAACACCTTCAGAGCACAGATAGTAGTGAAGCCTAATAAAAGAATTACGAAGTGATAAGTTTGGGGCATTCATTACCTTTATTTTAATGTAATCTACTTAATTACAAGTTTATATAATTTAATGTTTAACGACTGTTTTTACTACTAGCCGCAAAATTGCTAAAACTTCACCAATTGCTTCTGGAGCCAACTCCGGGTTGCCACCAGTCCTGTGGCTCCAGACCCCAGGAACTGGAGGCAGGGGACCAGGTACAGGGCCTGGCCATCTTCTGCTTACGGTCTGGTCTCCCCCCTACAGATCTTCTCCTTCGTCCTGCACACAGTCGTGCGAGGATTCATCCACTCTGCTGTCGGGGGCCTGTATGCTGCTGTGTGAGTCTGGCAGGCTTCGGGATGGTCTGGTGGACTGGGGCAAGCTGTGACCTGAGGAGGTGGGACTGAGACCCCCGGGGCCCAGCCGCCCTGCCCTGGCAGAATTTACCTTCCTGCATCAGGGGACAGATGCCCGGGTTTTTGCTGGGTGTGTCGGGAAGGCCACACCTGGCAGGAGGTCGGTCAGTGTGCAGACAGTTGAGTGCCCACAAGCTTTGGCATTTAACACGGAGTCAGTTCCCCCCACTGGGCTCAGTGTTCCGGAGTGATACATGAGGGCCTTAGGGCCGCTGCTCAGCCAAGTTCTGGGGCCATCCCAGGCTGCTCACTGGAAAGGACAGGACTGGGCTCTGACTGCCTGGAGCTAAATGCTACAGTTTAAATAACCCTCAACTAGGACAGCGACGTAGATAACTTGAGTCCGGAATGTACCAGGCTGACCTAACCCAGAGCCTCCAAGGCCATCGCCTTCCTGAGCTATGACTACAGTGAAATCTACATCTTTTTCTAAGAAGGTGGTTTTCTACATGGTGGTTCCCTCTCCTTTGGCCCCAGGATTGCCCCTAAGTCTGGCATCCAAACATCCTCATCCGATGTTTCTGACCGTGAGAACAGCTTATTCCTTGCACAGAGCCTCCCCCACCCCCTGCACCTGGGACAGCAGGTCTCATGTTTGCTGAGATTTAACCCAGAGGCCCCTCCCTGTTCCAGCAACATCCCACGGGGGTCATTTCAGGTCCCCTCTCCCCCTAGAGGAAGTTGTGGCTGCCCTGGCAGGGTGTGCAGGAGGCAAGCAAGAGCTGTGATGCCGAGTTTCCGTGATTACACAATGCTGCTCTGGAGGAGGGCAGAGGAGAGCCAGGCCCAGCCTCCAACCTGCTCCCTGGGCCCATTTCCCAAGCCACAGACTCCCGCTGGCACCACACTTTCCACACAGCTTGGCCAGACACCCATAGGCCCCGGGCACATCTTGGGGAGTGGAGCATGGGCTTTCCCAGAGTCTAGGGCCTTGGGCTGGTCTGAAAACAAAATTGCAGAATTGCTCGGCAGAAAGTAATCCAGAACCATCACCCAGGCACCCTGAGACTGCTCCTATTTCTTCCTATAGGGCCCCAAGGTGCAGCATTGGGCCACCAGCACACCTGGCCCAGGCCGAGGCTGAGGTCAGGTCTGGGAAGCCCAAGAGTGATGCTGGCTGAGACAGGTCTCACTTGATCCCGCAGGTACCCCTCCACCCAGTTTGGCAGCCTCACAGGACTGCAGTCTCTGATCAGCGCACTCTTTGCCCTCCTGCAGCAGCCACTTTTTCTGGCCATGATGGGTCCCCTCCAGGGAGACCCTCTGTGGGTAAGAAGCTTTGGGACATTGGTGACAGGTGTCTGCTCCAGCTCCACTGACGGGAGGGCCCGAGGAGGCCACCTTGCTTGGGGGGCTTCAGAGCTCTGAGGACAGGCAGTTCGCAAACTTTGCTTAGGTGTAAGTCAAGGTGCCCTTGGGAATGGTTGCTAGGCAGGGGAAAAATGGCCTCTCTGGACCTGATTTTGGGATGAACAGAAGAGAGTTTCTAGCCAAGCGCAGTGGCAAATACTTGTAATCCTAGCTACTTGGGAGGCTGAGGCAGGAAGATTGCAGTTTGAGTCCAGCCTGAGCAATTCAGCAACACCTTGAAAGAAAAGAAAAAAGGACTGGCGATGTTGCTTAGTGCTCTCTGGGTTTAATTCCCAGTACAGGAAGCGGGAGGAGGAGTTCTTGTCCTGGCCCTTGGGAAGGGCCAGGGTTCTTAACCAGGTCCCTATTGCACCATCAACACCAGTCCCACCTTTAAGACTAGATCAGCAGGTCCCACATGGAGGGCCGAGGCCTGAGGGCTCTTGGTGGCCTGTGGAGAACCAGAAATTTCACTTGGATGTTGGAGTGAGGACCAGTAGGCCCTGAGACCCACTGAACCTTTGTGGTTCATTTTGCCCTTTCTCTTACGACCCCTCCCTTCCCCACACCTGAGTTGTGTGTGTGTGTGTGTGTGTGTGTGTGTGTGTGTGTGTGTGTAGTGTGTGGTGGGTGGGTGGGCCCTGTGCACCCCCAGCCCCATGATGGCTGCTCCTCCCATCCCCAGGTGAATGTGGGGCTGCTGATCTTGAGCGTGCTGGGCTTCTGTCTGCCCCTCTACCTGATCTGCTACCGCCGCCGGCTGGAGAAGCAGCTGCAGCAGAAGAGGGAGGACAGCAAGCTTTTCCTCAAGATCAATGGCTCATCCAACCGGGAAGCCTTCGTGTAGCACCTCCTGGCTCAGAACTGTGGCCTCCGGCCTGTGCTTCAGTGACTGACCAATGCCCCACCCTAGAGGACCTGCACACATGCAGGATTCTCTCCCTCACCATGGCAGAGTCCACGCCTTTCTCCAAGGCCCTAGTCCTGCCTTGGAGCTCTGCAGTGGAAGGACAGGAGAGGGCCCAGGGTGGGAGACTTTGCTGGATGGAGGACAGCCCTGGCTCTGCTCTGCCACCCCCAAGGGACCCTTGGTCCCAGGGTCTCCGTGGTACCTGCAGGAGCAGCCAAGGTCACCCCCCAGCAGGTAGACTGTCCCTCAAGGCTCTGGATTCTGCCTCTTGCCAAAACAGAGGGGCCTGCCATCCACTACCCGCCACCTGCCCCTCAGCCGCATGCCCACCGACCACGCCTGCCTGAGGACAAAGGCTTACACTGTCTGCACCCCCTCACCTGGCCCCTCACCGCCTCCCCTGGCCAGTCGGTGGCTGTCTGAGGAAGGAAGGACCCGCTTCCTGTTGTTGGTGCTAACCCCTTTGTAATCCCACTCCCCTGTGGCCTGTCCACAGCCTGTCCTCTCATGTGAGTCCTTTGGAGAAGCCCCCTGGCTCATAGCCTGGAGAGGGGATGGAGGCAGGATGGTCACACAAAGCCACAGAAGCCGTGGACACTGGCTGGTTGGCTGTCCCCCATCTCCTCCCTCAGGGTGGGGGAGGGAGCACATTTCCACTGCCACCCTCAGTCCAGTCTGCGACCTGATTTAAGGGAATTAAAGGGGCACCACCGGGGCACCCCCTCCCCCAACACACACAGCTGTTCCTGTGGGCTGGGCAGATAGGAACTCCAGACCTGAGCAGGAAAGTGGCTTGGTTGGGGGTTGAGGGGTGTGTGTGGGGGGGATGTGTGTGTACATGTATTAGGTGCAAGGGTGGGGTGGGCTCTAGGGTCTGGCCTTATCCCCACCAACCAGCCAGGCCTGCTGCAGAGCCTGTGTGCCTGGAGCCCGACTTGCCTCAGGGTCAGTAGCTTGTCTTGGCCACGTAGCCACAGCGCCCCCTGCTGGTTGACTCCACCAGGGCCTTGAAGCTGTTTGGGTGGGAGAGGCCAAGCCCGCCTGGCTCACCAACCTGCCCACCTCTTTGGCCCTCAGAAATGTGTCTGAGATCTCCTGTGTGCTCAGAGTGATGGGTTGATTTCTAGGTTGTTGTTTTTCTTTTAAGTTTTACCAGACTTCTTTTTATAAAGCAATAAATCCATTTTCCTCCTGGCAAGGGATTCCCCCTAGCATATCAGTTACAGCTGTATGTGCAAGTTTTGAACTCCAGAGGGAAAGGCAGGACAAGATACTCTGCCACTGAGCAGCCTTATCCGTACCCATCATCTCTCTGGGTAATCCGCCTGCGGAGGGGCTGGGCCAGGAAAAGACATTCCACCTCTACCCCAGCTAAATTGGGCTCTGCAGAAGGGTAGGCCACCCCCTCCTCAAAGACTATCCAGCCAAATGGACTAATCCCATACCCTCCTCATCTCCTATGTGGATTTCCTGTTGCTGCCCCACAACCTGAGGGATCCTCCTGTGTAGGACACAAGGTGACCCTGGAAGAACCCCAGGCTTAGAGAACAGCATCAGGATATGGTGAGGGATGGAAAAGAGAAGGGGGAACACCCAAGCCGTAGTAACAGTCGATCACTGAGTCTCCTAGGCTCTTGCCTGCTGAAGTATTAAAAATCACAACCCAAAAAGTAAGGATCTGGAGGTGTGAGTCAGTAGTAGAGTGAATATTTAGCATGAGAATGGTTCCAGGTCTCATCCCCAACACCAAAACAAACCCAAGCAAAACAAAAACAACAGGTGATGCACCCCTGTAATCCCAGCACTCAAGAGGTTGAGGTAGAAGGATCTCTGTGAGTTCCAGGCCAGCCTGGGCTACATAGCAAGACCTGTCTCAAAAACACCCTTGTATGAACATTTCCAAACCACTCTCAGAGCACTGATTTTGATGTGTTTATGGTTGTCCTGGTTTTAAAACTTCGTAGCCAAATTGAGGAAATGCTGAGTTAAAGTCAAGCCCATTTCTGTGCAGCAGGCTCTCGGCACTTTGTTTACACTCACAAATGCTGTGTTTGACCAGACAGCTGTGATGTGTGACCAAAAGCACCCTGACCTCATGGCCACCTGTAACAGAAGCTCCTGGGCTGTTGATCTTTCCTGATTGGTGATTCTGGTCCCTCCAGAGTTTGAGACTCACTCATGAACGGGACGATAGTTTGGGGGGACACTGACTGGCAAGGTCTGTTCCAGCCAGGAACATGGGCAGACAGCCAAGCTGTCCCCAGCACCACCAAAGCCTGGCCACCCTCCCCTTAGGGTGTAGCACTTTGAGAGAAGATTCTGGCACTGAGAAACCAGTAGGAGTGTGTGGCCAGCAGCGTGTGTGGTGGTGGCATGAGGACAGGAGCCAGGCACAGTGGTTGTAGAAAGCCAGATGGCTCAGGAGCTGCTCGCCCACCCTGACTCCCGCAGGGTTAACAGGTTAGAATCACGGAAACGACCGGGAGTGCTGGCTTTGGCGGCACGTGTACTAAAATTGGAAACAACCTGGAGCTAAATAGGTGCCGTCGTCTCCGTTCACAGTCGGCCAAACCAAGGCCCAGCAAGGTAAGACAACCTGCCTATAGTTAGAACCAGGACTCGCATGAGGCTCTGAAGTCACTGGAGCAGCTCAGGCCCTGAAGGCCGGGACGTTCCATTTGGAGCAGCAGCCCCAGGGTCACCCAGGCCTCTGCAGCAGGGCAGTAATACCCTGGGGAGGACAGCAAGCTGAGGCGCCCTCTCTACTTCTTGGAGCTAGAACTTCCTCAGGGTGATGTGAGCTGTGTTCAGTAGTGCCATTTGGGCCCTGCAGGCTGATGAGTACTTTCCTGGTCACCCTATCCTCAAGAGGAGTTGGCCATAGCTGTCCCTTCTCCGTCTCCCCACCACCTCCACCCTGTCCTCCAGAGCCTCTGGTTCTAGCCCTTATTTTTGGTCTTTTTTGAGACAGGGTACCCCCTGTGTAGTTCAGGCTGGCCTTGAGCTCACTTTGTAGCCCAGGCTGGTCTTGAACTCACAGCAATCCTCCTGCCACAGCATCCCAAGTGCTGGGATTACAGGTGTGCGCCATCATGCCCAGCCAGCCCTTCTTTCTGATTGTTTCCTGCAGTCCCTCCAGATATCTGCCTGCAGCTCCCTCTGCTGGGGCTTGTCCTTAGTGAAGATTCCAGTTCTCATAAAGGTCAGTGAGAAGGTGAAGCTCCTAAGGGATGCCTTTCTGTCTGTCCCCTCTCTGTCGCTCCTGTACCCAGCTTCCTGCTCAGAAGAACTTCTATGCAAACCCTTCTTGGTATGGCCCTGCATGGTCCAGGCAGTCTGTGGAGGCTGCCCCTCTGCTCAAGTCCCCAGGGACTCTGAAAGTAGGGGGACATGCAGCTCTGGGGTCCTACTGGCAGGACTGTCCCAGACACCGCGCATGCATGTGTGTGCGTGCGCGCACACACACACACACACACACACACACAACTGGCTAAGTGGAGGTTTTGATGCACTTGCATGTCGCCGGCGTGAACTGGAGCAGAACAGCTGGGGGCAGATGATGAGGGCTGGGGTCAGGCTGTAGTGCAGGGCTCTGCGGAGTCTTCTCAACAGAATTAGGCTCAGGCACCTTTCAGCAGCAGCTTCTTCCCCCAGAGGAGTACAGTGGGTGCTCATGGGCTCTCAGGGCAGCAAGGAGCCTCAGCTGTGCCCATGGCCAGGCACCTAGCTTAAGGGTAGTGGTCCTTTTCCCCAAATAGCAGTTGTGGGCTGTGAGGTGTGGGAGCCTAGATGGTCCTCAGGCTGCAGCCCTCTCTTGGGGTGCGGGTCAGGGTGAACATGTGGGCCCCATGAGGCTGGGTCCTGCCCCTGCCTCCCTCTGAGCCCTGGGGTGTGGACAGAGCTTCCCAAGTGTCAAGCTGTCACATCTTCCAAAAGGATGGCCTGCCCTGGGGCTGCCTGTCCCTGCCTGCATAGGCCTACCACTCGTGCTTCTGGTCCCTGGAGTTAATCATTCTCATCCTCCTGGGAAGATCCAAGATGAGCCAGGGCCAACGGCAGCGCCCTGACCTTGACCTTGGCAGAGGGAAGCTCCATCTTTGCATGTCGAGGAGACCGCAAGGGAAGAGCAAAGGTAGGAGACTATGGCACATATTTTCTTGGTGTCTTTAGACAAATCATGAGCCTCTGTACATGGACACAGCTATGCCCTCACAGTGCTAAGGGCACACACAGCTGTGTTCGCATGTGTGCAATAGTATGGCTCTTACCAGGCATTCAACCATAGCAGGATTGTTTCCATGGCCCGTTCACATGGACACCTGTGAGACAGGACTCTTACTTAAGGTGACTCTTACCGTAAACTTGTGGCCAAGTAAAGAAAGTGAGGTCTGGGAAAAAAAAGAAGAAAAGGAGGTGTGTTCCTGCTGGCCCTGTTCCCCTCAGAACCTGTCCCTTAGCAGAGCCTTAAGAAATTCCCAGCCAGTTGTGGTGGTGCACACCTGTAATCCCAGCACTTGGGGCTGAGGCTGGACAGTGGCTGTGAGTTCAAGGCCAGTGAAATCCTGTCTCAAAAAAAAAAAAAAAGTTATTCCCTTGATCATTTTTCCTTTCTGTCTTTCACATTTTCATAAGAGATTTGGCCAAAGGGCATCTCAAGATCATCTCTAAAGAGTGAGCAGATTTATACTGAGTGGGGGGACTCAAATCACAGCCACAGGCAGCACCCCAAGGCCACCTCCTTGCACACCTGTTTGGCTGTGCCTCTCACCGTGTGTGTGTGTGTGTGTGTGTGTGTGTGTGTGCGCGCGCGCGTGTCGCAGGTGTGTGGGTGTGAGTCTGAGGTATATTCTGGGCACATCAGAGTGTGTACGTGTTTAAAGGAGTGTGTAGGAGCTTGCCTGTGTGCCTTGCTGCCCAGGAGAGCAGGAAGAGAGGAGCTTACCTCGATGAATCCCTCCCCACTGCTAGAACGAACATGTAGGCAGGCTGGGTCCGGGGTCCAGGGCCCTGCCCAGGCCTTCGGAGTGGTGCCTGAAGGGACTGATTCTGTTCTCTGTGCTAACTAGGGCTCGGTAGTGTCGCTGATAGCTCAGCAGCTGACCCTCACTTTCCTCTGTCTAGCACCTGGCTTACTCGTTGGCACACAGCAAGCACTCAATAAACGTATGCTGAGAATGACTAGAGCTGGTTCTTGCTCCGCTGTTGCTGGCTGTTTCTCTGCCGCTCACATTCTCTTGCCAGAACTGTGCTCCCCGAGCCCCAGCCCCAGGTTAGGCCACATTCACTGGTTCGGGCATCTGCGCTGCCTTTAGAAGGCGTGCAGTGCAGACCAGGGTGAGCATGAGCGGCCTCCAGTGCTGGAAGGCCCAGGCTGCTGCGGAGTCTCAGGTCTAACGGGGGCTCCCCCTGCCCTTCTTCCTCCGGGATTCCCACCAGGTGACCACCTCCCACCTCCTACCAGCCACCGGGCCCTGGGCAGAAGGGGGAGAACCCCAGTAAACCAGCAGGGGAGAGGGCTGCCTGCTGGTCCTGCCTGAGGCCTGGCCTCGGCCCTGTGGGGTTCGGGAGACTTAGACACAGGAAGATGAGGATGGTGGAGTAGCCAGGGCAGAAAGTGTTCACAGACGCTGCAGGGCAGAGAGATGCTAGGCGGATGTGGGACACGGTGGCTGCTCCTTGTCACACCTGGGAACTCCAGCTGAGCTCCGCCACAGCCTCTGTTGTAACCTTTCATCTCCCTACCTTTGATTAGAGACAGCACAGAAAAATATTTCCCCAGTCTAAGGGAGCCACAGCCTAAGCTCCAAGGTCATACAAGGCAGCTCGACCTTGGCCTCCACGTCAGGGACACGAGAGGACTTGGTGGGGACGTGGAGACCACAGACCCCATCGAAGAGGGCAGCCTTGAAGAGCTGCCACCAGCTGCTGTCCTCATCTGTGGAGAGGAGCCCCATGTGGCCGGATCTGATTTTATTTTTCTTTCTCCCAAGGAAAACTGGAAATCCTGAGTTCTACATAAAATAGCCCCCTTTCAAATGTCAGCTCAAAAAAAATTTTTTGGAAAATATCACAGCTGCTCAAACCATGTTTAACCCTATGCTGGTCAAACAGTGCCAGCAGCAGGAAGAGAAGAGGAAGTGAAGAAGGCCCACTTTGGTCACCGGGGACCCTGCCCTTTCTGCCCCACAGGTGTCACACTCGTGTCCCTCCGTCGTTACACTGTGGTCCTGCATAGCGGGGGCCCTTCGTGCTTCAGTCTCTTCTGGCCTGGCTCCTAGCAAGAGCATCTGAGTGAGCAAGTGGGTTAAACTCTCTAACATAGTTTTCTGAGTGGCGCACACGCCCGACTCAGAGGACTTGTCAGAGGAGCTCCGAGGAAAGCCAGCTCGCCCTCACCACTGAGTCCCTGCCCAGAGACTGGCCAGGCTGACTCCTGTGCCCAGAGGGAGGAACTGGTCAGCAGGGTCTTATGTCCCTCTGTTCTTTTGTCTGGTGTTTCCCCACGGGAAGGAATGTTCCTTGAAACCTGATGCATCCCCTGCCTCAGTCGTCACTCTGCCTCCTGCCTCGGATGGTGCCTGGCAGGGAATAGCTGCTCAGTAAATAGTCAAGGGATAAAATATAGAGAGAGACAGACAGAAATAAACAGAAAGGAGCTGGAAATAGACAGAAGCTGGGAGAGGAGCAGACTTTCAGCAGCCAGGAAGGGACAGAGCAGAAGATGGAAAGAGTGAAATACAGTCTCCCTGAGATATGCAGAGATGGATTACAGGTGCGGCTGTGCCCAAGGCGGCAGCAAGGGCCAGCCAGCCAGGACAAGCTACAGGGCTGGGCCCAGGCGCTTCACGCAGAGCTGGGCGGTGGGGTGGCAACACAAAGGATGCACAGGTGAAGGGACACTGCCCAGAGCAGGGTATTGAAGACTGAACCTACAGGGGGACAGTAGAAGGACCCAAAGGGAGCGGTGAGAGTAAAGAAAGAGAAACGCAGTCAGGCGTGGTGGCACACACCTGTAATCCCAGCACCCAGGAGGCTGAGGCAGGAGGATCACCACGAGTTCGAAGCCACCCTGGGATGTGTATCGAGACCCTGTCTCAAAAACGAGGGCTGGGGATATAGCTCAGCAGCACAGCACCTGCCTAGCAAGTGCAGGTTCTGAGTTCAATTCCTGATAGCAAAAACAAAACAGAAAACAAAGAAAGACATGCAGAGATGGGAGAGAAAGACAACAGAGATGTGGACAGGAGAGAGAGGGCAGAGAGAGAAAAAGAGGAGAAAGAGACACAAATAAAATAGAGAAAGGGAAAGGGAAGCCCTACGGACAGGAAACAGTGAGAGAGGCTGCTAAAGAGATTGATAGAGCGATGATAGAAGACATCTAAATAATCTAAATAATATAAGGGAAATACAGTAACTTCCACCTATTAAATGTCCAAACCGCTGGGCACGGGGGCACACGCCTGTAGGGCTGCCGTGAGTGGAGGCCAGCCCGGACTGCGCAGTGAGACCCCACCTCAAAAGCAAGCAAGTAAGTAAATAAACAAATAAATACCCGGTATGCTGTGTTTCTGTTTTCTAAAATCAAATACTGAATTCTAGGAACAACAGAGGTTAAGAGTTGGGGGAAAGAAAGTTTCCTTCTAAGAGAGACAGAAGCGGTCCCAAGTGGATTTCCTGGGCCGCCAGCTTTTTAAGGGAGTTTTATAAAGAAAAGCCACAAGGTGAGGTGGGTCTCCACATGTCTATAATCCCAGCACTCAGGGGGCAGAGACAGGAGGATTACTGCAAGTTTGTGGTCATCCTGAGCTATATAGTGAACTCAAGGCCAGCCTGCACTACACAGAGAGACCCTGTCTTGAAAACTAAACTAACTAAAAAATAAAATAAAGTGAGACAAAACTATAATCAACTAATAAGATAACAAATATATTCGCTTAGGTAACATTGATCCGAGGGGAAATCACAAGGTTGATGTGAGGTGGGACAAAACTATGGTCAACCAATAAGATGACAGTTAGGTAATATTGATTAAGTGGGGCTCAGACAGGAAAACAAACCATGTAGCAAGCACACATGGGGCCAACAGAGACTTTTCCCGGAAGGGAGGTTTTGGTCCTGCACACAGGGCACCTGATGCCTATTTAGAATATCAATCACTGTCGTTCATCCCTAGGGGAAGTATGTTGGTGTAATCATTCTTTTGTCAAGAGGTCTGAGGTCTGGCCTTCACTGAATGCACTTCCATCCACATCTGTTGCGTATCCTACTGACTCCTTTGAGGGCCTAGCTCTGTCTGACTGCCCATATTTGTAAATAACTTAGCTGTGTATAGTAAGATGACATCGGGAGATAAGATGACATTGGCTGGTGTGGTGCTACACACCTATCATCCCAGCACTTGGGAGGCTGAGGCAGGAGGATTGCTGCAAATTTGAGGCCAGCTTGAGCTACATAGTGAGTTCAAGGCCAGCTTGACCTATATAGCAAGACTCTGTTTCAAGAGAGAGAGACAGAGAGAGAGATGAGAACAGAGAGGTTCAGATGGAGCTAGAGAGAAGAAGCAGGCAAAGAAAGACAGAAAAAAGCCAGGTATGGTGGTGCATGTTTGTAGTTCCAGGTCTCTGGGAGGCCAAAGCAGGAGGATCTCAAGTTTGAGCTGAGCCTGGACAATTTAGCAAAACCCTGTCTCAAAATAAAATATACAAAAGAGTCTAGCCAGGCATAGTGGCACAGACCTGTAATCCCAGCACCCAGGAGGCTGAGGCAGGTGGGTCATTACAAGTTCAAGACCAGCTTGGGCCACAAAGTGAGCTCAAAGCCAGCCTGAACTGTATAGCAAGACCCTGTCTCAAAAATAATTTTCAAAAAATTATATAGCTCAGTGCACAGGCCCTGAGTTCAATCCCCAGTACCACAATAAATAAATAAATACAGAAAGATAACAGTGACCTCCAGAGTCACTTCTTTTTCTTTCTTCTTTCTAGCCTGAACCATGCAGAAGTAGTTCTGAGGGGCAATATTCCATCTCTCCTTCACAATGCCTTTCCCCACAGGAACATTGAAATGCCCTGTGCACTCTGCAGAACTGCTCTGTGTGCACTGCTTTGTCCAGTGATTCTCTGGAATCCCACGAGGCAGTCATGTGTTATTGCCCCCATTTCTACAAATGAAGAAGCTGAGGCACAGAGAGGTTGAGTAACTTGCACAAGGTCACACAGGTACAAAACACTAGAGCTAGACTCCACAGTGTGAGGTCTGTACCTAGAGAGGAGCCATTGGCTCCCAGTGGGGGGCAGCTGGAGAGTGGTGTGGCTCTGCATCTGAAAGCTAACCCTATGCACAGGGAAGCTGCCTTACTGTAGTAAAAAGAGATATAAAATTTGAACAAAAAGGACCTTGTTTGCATACCAAATTTCTGTAAGAGAAATGACAATAATTTTTGTTTGCTTTTGAGACAGGGTCTTGCTATGTAATTCAGGCTAGCTTTGAACTCACTATATAGCCCAAACTGGCCTTTTTCGGGGGCGGGGGGTACCGGGAATCAAACTCATGACCTCAGACTTGCTAGGCAAGTGCTTATGCTGCTGAGCTATATTCCTGGCCCCCCAAACTGACCTTGAACTCTTGGTGTTCCTCCTGCCTCAGCCTCCTGAGTGCTGGGATTACAGGCGTATGCCACCACGCCCGGCACAACAATTTTTATATAGGCAGGGAAATCTTAATATTAACCGGGGAAAATATATCAAGAAATTACAGCCAGGTGTAATGGCACACAATAACTTTAATCCCTGCCCTTTGGGAAGATGGGTCGGAAAGTTCGAAAGTTTGAACCTAGCCTAGACAACTTTCTTTCTTTTTTTTTTAGGGGGTCAGGAGATCAGCCTGTTGAGATAAGGTCTTACTATGCAGTTCAGGCTGGTCTCAAAATCACTATGTAGCTCAGTTGGCCCCAAACTTGTGACCATCTTCCTGTCTCAGCCTCCAAAGTGCTAGGATTACTGGCATGCCCACCATTCCCAATTCAGCCGGGACAACCTTCTAGAACTTGTCTCAAAACAAAAAATATAAAATAAGGCCAGGTGTAGTGGCAGTCATGCCTGTAATCCCAGCACCCAGGAGGCTGAGCCAGGAGGATTACCTTGAATTCGAGACCAGACTGGGCTGCAAAGTGAGTTCAAGATCAGCCTTGACCATGTCTCAAAAAAAAACCCTAAAATAAGTATAACAGTAACACCAAAACTAGGCCAGGCGTGGTGGCGCACACCTGTAGTCCCAGCACTCGGAAGGCTGAGGCAGGAGGATCCTTGCAAGTTCGAGACCAGCCTGGGCTACAAATTGAGCTTGAGGCCAGCCTGAACTGCGTAGTGAGACCCTGTCTCAAAAAGACAAAAACAAAACAAAACAATTTCAAAAAGGGATGGGAGTGTAGCTCAATGTGAAACCCCTGGGTTCAAACTCCAGTACTACGCACACATGCACACATATGGGCCCAGGGGGACAGCTCTCTTTCTTGGCACCGCAGGCCCCAAGCTCAGCCTGGCCTGTGGATCCCCTCGCTTCTCACGTCTGCTCTAAACAGCACGCTCTGCTCTAGCCTCCGCCCCCAACTCAGCATATATGAGCCTTTTCCCACACTAGCTTCCTCTGGAGAGGCCATTCCCTGTCCTGGCTTGATCTGGCTCAAGTCTCCACGTCCAGATGATATGGGGAAATGATAGATGTCAAATACTCACTCTGAGTTTATGTCCCTCAAAGTCAAAGAATGAATTCTGAGGAGAAATGGAGCTTAAGAGTAGGAAAATTTGTTGAAGAAAAGGGATGGGGAGCCGGGCGTGGTGGCGCCCGCCTGTAATCCCAGCACTGGGGAGGCTGAGGCAGGAGGGTCCATGCGAGTTCGAGGCCAGCCTGGGCTACAAAGTGAGCTCAAGTCCAACCTGAACTGCAGAGCAAGACCCTGTCTCAAAAAAAAAAAAAAAAAGAGAACGAAAGAAAAAAAGGAAAGGAATGGGGAATAGGAATGAGGAATAGGAATAGCCCCTGAGAGATAGGAGGGGGTCCCACACGGACCGCGGACAAGCCCACCTCTCAAAGGAAGTTCTTATTTTTTAAATTAAAAACATTTTTTTTTCTTTCCAAAGGAAGTTCTACAGGGCAAAATCATGAGGTGAGTATACCATAGGTCAAACTTGCAATCAGCCAATAACATTGCAAGTATAGCTGCTCAGGTAATATTGATCTAATGGTAGCAGGGGTGACACTAACCCTGGTCAGTCAGTCATCTATATTCTTAGTCTTGTGTGTAATTTTAGGAGTCTTAGAGGTTTTAGTTTTAGCGGGTGGGAGAGGATGGCTCATCGCTAATGAGACAATGGGAACTCTCAAAAGAGATTGATACCAATAACTCCACACCCCTGTGTATCCCTTAGGGAAGCATGTAAATCTAGTCTTTGTGACTTTAACCTTCAGATGCACCTCCAGCCATAGTCCCAATGCACTTTTTTTGTGTGTTTGTTTTTTATCTTTTTGAGATAGGGTCTCAGCTACTGTGCAGTTCAGGCTGGCCTTGAGCTCAGTTTATACCCCAGGCTGGTCCTGAACTTGCAATGACCCTCCTGCCTCAGCCTCCCTAGTGTTGGGAGTACAGGCGTGCGCCACCACCACGGCCTGATGCATTTCTATCTTCTTTTTTTTTTTTTGGTACCGGGAATCAAACGCAGGACCTTGTGCTTGTCAGACAGGTGCTTGTCCTGCTGAGCTGTACCCCCACCCTGCATTTTTATTTTCTGCATTGACTCCTTGAGGGCCCAGCCTTATCTGACTGCCTACTCTATTTCTACCTAACTTAGATGTCTATAATCCTGAGATGCTTCCCATACCCTTACAACCTTCTACAGTGCTGATGCCAGAGTGGTACATGGTCACCTTGATCACAAGCTCCCTTGTGGCTAGTGACCGTGTTCTGTAGGCACAAGCTCTCTCTAGGAGGGCAGGCGCCGCTTCTTATGCATTTTGATGGTTGTTTCGGTTTTTCACTTCCCCTAGAACAAGAGTCTCATCTTGCCTCACTTCTTACCAGCTAAGGAGCTAGCTACCTCGGCAATAATTCCTCTTGTTTTCAGGTCTCAGTCTAAACCTGGCCCCCACCATGTGTCTTCCCTGCTTACCCAACCAACACCGTTCATGATGACTGGTCACCTTTGGGAAATTCTGCTTTCTCCTAAAATTTATTACTCCTGAAAACCATTTCTGTGTTTGTTTATATTAGGATTCTCTCCACTCAGCACAGGACTATGTTTGGCTTGGTCACCCATAGATCCTAAGTGCCTAGAAGAAGACCTAGGACAGGGCCAGGTGCTCGATCAATATTTATTGAGTGAATGTGTAAATATTTCCCCAGCTAGATTGCAAGTTCCCAGGGGGCAGGATTTGGTTACTTCCTGGAGACTGACAGGGCATGGCACTTGTTAGAGAACAATTCATTGATGCTATGGAGGAGAAAGAGGCCTAAACTGAAGAGTCCAGGCCAGGGATGGCAAGTCTTTTTGAGCTTTCAATAACAGCAAACAATGGGGTGGGGTGGGGGTTGGCGCATTCCTGTACTGGGGGCGTGTAATAACAAACAGCCTGCTGTGGTACATGGGCCATAGGTTCACCACCACTGGTACTTTTTTTTTTTTTTTTGTCTTTTTGAGGCAGGGTCTCACTATGCAGTTCAGGTTGGCTTTGAGCTCACTTTGTAGCCCAGGCTGGTCTCAAACTTGCAATGATCTGCCTGCCTCAGCCTCCCAAGTGCTGGGATTACAGGAGTGTGCCACCATGCCTGGCTTTTTTTTTGTCTTTTTGAGCTAGGGTCTCGCTGTGCGGTTCACACCTAGCCCATCACTGGTCCTTAATTTCTTCATCTTGGACTTCAGGGTATCAAGTCTTTTCTTTCTTCTTCCTTCTTTCCTTCTTTCTTTCTTTCTTTTTCTTTCTTTCTTTCTTTCTTTCCTTCTTTCTTTCTTTCTTTCTTTCTCTCTCTCTCTCTCTCTCTTTCTTTTTGCAGTATTGGGGGTTGAATTCAGGGGCTTTACATTGACCTACATCCCAGCCCTGTTTAATTAATTAATTCTTTTGAGACAGGGTCTTGCTATGGAGTTCAGGCTGGCTTTGAACTCACTATGTAGCCCAGGCTGGGTTTGAATTTGTGGTAATCCTCCTGTCTCACCCTCCCTAATGCTGGGATTACAGGTGCTTACCTCAGCCTGCCCAAGTCCTGATACTACAGGCATGCGTCACCAGGCCAGGTTCTTTTTATTTTAAAATTTGAGACAGAGACTCTCTAGAGACAGGCTGGCCCTGTCCTAGTCCCAGCCACCTTCGCTAATAGGTATATTCACAGATGTATTCCAAGCTCCTCACACAAGTGGCCCCAAGCGCAAAGCAGTCATCTCAAGCTTTTCCCAAATCCCTCCTTTTCTCAGCCTACTATCTGGGCACCTTGTCATTTCAGTCCCCCGATCTCAGCCCGTTCTTGCTAAACTGCCCAGGCTGTCCTCAAACTTGTGATCCTCCTCCCTCAGTGTCCTGAGTTGCTAGGATTATAGGTATTCACCACCATACCCCTCCTCTTGACTTTCCCTTGAAGAGTGTAGCTCAGTTTCTGGGGGCATCTGTGCTCCCGCTCCAGGATGTGATGGAGTGGCAAACACACGCAGGGCTCACGGCAGTCTGGGGCACCAGTGTTGGCTGGACAACAGCATGGCCGCCTGCTCCACCCTCCCTTCTGGAGGACCCACCTTGGCAGCCTGTTCACCATCTCACCCATACCTCTTGAAGGCTCTGCACTGAGGGAGTCCCACCCTGGGATGACTCTGTCTCCCCGCCAACCTGCATTCCTGTGTTTTCACTGAAGGTGACGCTGTCCACTCAGGTGCTCAGGCTGAAGCCCTGTGTGGCTGTCTCACCACCTACCCTGTCACCCACTCAGCTATCAGTCAACAACCTTCTGAACACTCCCTGGACTGCCGCAGCAGCTTCCTTCTCTCATGCTTCCAGTCTGGCTATCCCATCCCCCATTCCCTCCTCTCCGGCCTCCAGCCTTCAGAGTGAGGCTTCACACACTAAACCTGCTCAGACCACTGCTCAAAACCTTTAAATGTCTCTCATAATCTTTATGGCCTACTCCAAACGCCCTACTATCACCCACCAGGAACTTACTGATAGAGGAAATGCTAGATGTCAGATACTCAGAGTTTGTGCTCCCCTAAATCAAAGCAAGAGTTCCAAGGAATAATGGAGGTACAGAGTAGGAAAATTTATTAGGGAAAAAGACTAGGGAATACGCCCTGGCATGGTGGTGCTTGCCTGTAATCCTAGCGCTTGGGAGGCTGAGGCAGGAGGATCCTTGCGAGTTCGAGACCAGCCTGGGCTACAAAGTGAGCTCAAGGCCAGTCTGAACTGCAGAGCGAGACCCTGGCTCAAAAAGACCAAAAATAAAATAAAATAACATATTTCTACCTAACTCAGCTGTCTATAGTACTATCCCCTTCCCTGCATCTTCCCAGCTCCCAAACTTTATGCTTTATGGTGCCATCCCTGACTGTGTCCCTCATACTCAATTAGGTTCCTGCAGTGTAATCCCATGTGTTTCACCTCTCACAAGCCTTCCCATTGTAATTGTCCGACTCTGTTACCTCCAGCCACTAACTACTCACTCCTCCACTTGACCTCCAGTTCCCTGAAAGCTCCAAGGTATCTACTCTGTTCAGCTTCTCAACAGGCTCTGCCGCACAGCAGGCACTCAGTAAACATTTATTGGATGACGCTAAGACTGCTGGGTTTCAATCTCAGCTCCACCACATTTCTAGCTGTGGACATGGGCAAGTCTCTTACCATCTGCTCCCTCCTCTCCTGTAAACCGAAACAGTAGCAATACCTTTGGAGTAAAGTTGTGAAGAGCCAAGTATTTAAGAGGATAACTTGCACACACAATTGGCTATTAAATTTTTTAACATAACCTTTTCCTGGCTCTCAACCCACGCACCCGGGAGGCCCAGGCATACAATCACAGGTCTTCCTCCTGCATAGGAGAACTCAACTAACACCCTGCTGTACCCCTCTGCTTTGCCTACTTTCTAGCTTTTGCACACACCCGAGGCCCATCTAGGAAGCGAATGCCCCGGACTTGCCCCATTTAAGGACAGAAGAAGGTGGGCCCAGGAAGGCCCCGCCTCCTCACTGATGTCAGTGCGCTCCGCGGCGTGTGACGCTTTGGTTGCCGCAGAGACGCCCCGCCCCCGCGCGGTGCTGCGGAACCGGAGCTCCGGGCGGCGTCGGAAGCTGCACGGGAGGCGGCGAGGCTGGGACGGCAGCAGCCGGCGCGGCGACTGCAGCGACCGCAGCAAGAGCGACGAGGACCGAGCAGACCACGACGAAGGCGCACAGGCAGCCGGGCCGGGCCGGGCCACGGGGAGAGCGGCCGCCGGGAAGCGGGCGGGCAGCGGGCAGCCGCCGAGCCGCGAAGCGACATGGTGGTGCTCAAGGAGTAGTGCGTGTCCGGGCGGCCGTGCGGAAGCGAGGAGGAAGGGGGGTCGGGATGACGACCAGGAGGGCTGATGGCCCGCTGTTGGGGAAGGACAGCGCGGATGTGGCTGCGGGGCGACTCGGCAAGGGCGGGCAGGATGTCGGGGGGCCAGGCAGGGCCTGAGGTGGTGCCAGTGGGGCTGCAGAGACCCGGAGGGCGCGTGAGGTGGGGCCCGGGGGCCGTGAGGGCCGAATGGGCCTAATGAGAGGCCAAGGTTACAGTGAGGGCTGGACAGGGCCTGAGTTGGGGTCAGAGGGACAGTGAGAGCCGGACAGGGCGTGAGGAGGCGCTGAGAGCACTGGATGAGAGAGACGTGCGGTGGTCGCGCGGTGGAGGCTGAGGGATGACGAGCCCAGCCGGAGCTGCAGGAGGGGCTGAGCGGGCTGGCGGGAGACTAAGGAGTTGTCCCAGGGCCGAGGAGCGGTGGGACAAGGGCAGGTAGGACCGGTGCGCTGGCTTGCGGCGGGGAGGGGTTTGCGGGCTGATCAGTCAAGGGTGGGAAGATCAGATAAGACAGCCTAGAATGGAGCAGAGATGACGGGAGGAGTGCTGCTGAGGCGGAACCTGGAGTGTGGCCGAGTGTCCGCCGTAGGCAGCAGGGGGAGGACTGTAGTAAGTGGTCACAGGACGGGACTAGTCAGGGCCAGGCTTGGATGAGGGGGGAAGGAAGGTAGCAGAACGGGCTGAGATCGGGGGACTGAAATGACAAGGTGCCCAGATGGTAGGCTGAGAAAAGGAGGGATTTGGAAAAAGCTTGATATGACTGCTTTGCGCTTGGGGCCACTTGTGTGAGGAGCTTGGAATATATTTGTGAATATACCTATTAGCGAAGGTGGCTGGGACTAGGACAGGGCCAGCCTGTCTCTAGAGAGTCTCTGTCCAGTTCAGAGAGATGAGGAAATTGCTTTGAGGAATTGAGATTTCCATGAAGCCATTAATTGAGGAGACAGTGAAGGAATTCTTAAGTAATGTCTTGAGGATGAGAAACTGGTGACTTTTCAAAGGAGTTAGAGGGAGATGGGATTACTCTTGGAATCTAGGGGACTGAAGGACAGGTGGGAATATTCAGATTGCTAAATCCTTCAAATACAAGGTGGTCGATCCATCTTTGGAGCTCATGATTCTGAGAGCACAGGATTTTTTGCCTCTTCCCCAAATGGGAGCGATTACATGTGTGTGTCCAGAACTTACAGTGAAACTGTCTGTCTGGAAGGAGGGGAAGTGGGCAGTAGTGGGGTAGAAGCCCTGGAAATCCACTTGGGAAATGTCCAAGCAGAGAGAAACTTACTGAACTCTCCGGACGGCAGGCAGGTGTGCAGACAGTTCTTTCCATTTTGTCAGTAAAGTCACTTTGTCTAGCCCTATCTGGTTTGCTCCTTGGAGATATTTAGGGCATTACGGGTGTCAACTTGATAACAGAAGAAACAAAGACTTAGGTGCCATCCAAGCTTGGTACCTCATGTGAGAGTATGACTTGGAGGGCCTGTCACCTGTTTCTTCTTTTTTGTCTTTTTGAGACAGGGTCTGTCTGTGCAGTTCAGGCTGGTCTTGTCCTCACTTTGTAGCCCAGGCTGGTCTCAAACTCACAAAGATCCTCCTGCCTCAGCCTCCTGAGGGCTGGGACTATAGGCCTCTTCCACCATGCCCGGCCACCTCTATTTCTTGATATCTAGTCTGATATTAATCTAGCCAGAGCTCAGAGTTTTTGTTTGTTTCTCTTTTTGAGACAAGATTTCACTATGCAATTCAGGCTGGCCTTGAACTCATTTTGTAGCCCAGGCTGGCTACAGTGATCCTCCTGCCTCAGCCTCCTGAGTGCTGGGATTATAGGCATGTGACACCACGCCCAGTCTCAGTTTTAGTAGTGAGGAGGAAGAATTTAGGACATCAAGGTTCTCCCAAGCAGGAGAACATGGTGCACTTTGCATTTTAATCTTTAGTGTCCAAACTGTCTTCTCTATTCTTTTTTTTTTTTCCCCTATTCTCAGATGAGTCCTAGAATCTGTGCAAATATGTAGTTTTGAAAAGAGGGAAGGGGAAGGAAATTCCTCAAGAGAAGTGAGTTTTGAAGGGAGATACTCCTTCACCATTCTTTGTTCTCCCTTTGAAGCCCACCAGAGAAGGCCCAAAGTATAGGGATGCAGAGCCTAATTAGCATCTATGTTTCCTTCCTGCCTGAGTTATGCCCTGCATGTAATCTGGGCTGGGGACAGGGCGGGAGGACAGATCTGAGGTACTTGGCTTTGGCTGCAGAGCTGCAGCTCCAGGAAGGATGTGAGTGAAGGTCACACTATGGTGAGCCTGGCTCTCGTCTCGGCCCAGCTGTGCTGCTGTGGCTCTCCTTTGGAATTGGACCCTATTGCTCCTGAAGTGGTTTTGTTCCCAAGGAGCATGGGAGAAAGGTGGGGGGCGGTTACAGCTGCGGTGGAAGCAGCCCCAGAGCGTCCTGTGAAGAAGGAATTGGCAAATGCCAATTCTTAGAGGGTGGGGCTGGGACTAAAGGTCCTTAGTGATGTTTTTGACGCTTCCTGCAACAGGATTCTCCTTGATTTGATTTCTGCAAATTCTTAGATGTGATTTTTTACTGTGTATGTGAAGATAAAGGGCATTATTGTTTTCTGGGAAGTTTCTTCTGAGGGTGCACAAATTCTGGCCTGCAGGTTGAGAGTATTTTTCTGCACGTTGGGTTTCTCTAATTAGAGGGGAGTGTTAGTGGCAGCATCCAATAAATTGGAGGATTTACGTTATTTTGAGTCCTCCTGAGAAGGTAGTTGTGTGAAGACTTGGAGCCCATTTTGTTTTTCCTGCTACTTTTCTTAGTGCCTGGCCTTTACTGTGCTGTTTTCCTCAGATCCCTCTGTGTGCTTCTTGCTTCCTGGGGGACCTTTGTGGAACTAAAAAATAGCAAGCTGTTTAGTGGCCTGGAGCAAGGAGACATGCTTGAGCCCACTGCACTGCATAGGGAAGAAGACAGAGCAGCTCATGCTTCACCAAGCAGGCACACAGGATGCGGAAGGGCTCAGAGGGTTCCAGCAAGGCTCTGAAGACTGCAGATCTCAGCGTGGGAACTGGCTTAACTTGTAGAAATTCAACCAAGGCTTTTTCTCTCAGCGCTCTCTCCTCACAGCATCCAACTGGGGGCTGGCCATGAGTCTGCGTTACAAATGCAAGCCACCTGCAGAAGTGCCAGTAGCCCTGTCGCCTCACTGGAGTGCCCCCCTCATGGGGCCTTTGCTGGCCATGGCTTCTCCGTTAAGTTGTTTGTGGTCCCTCCAACCGTTAGGGGTCAATGAAATGCAGAAGAAAAGAAAGCAGTCAGTCAGAGTGCCTTTGGGCAGCTCCGGGGGGGCACAGACAGTTGGGTGTCCTCTTTTGGAAGCTGCACAGTTGTAGCTTATACTGAAATGGCCCGCCCCAGAGCAGAGTTGGTTGGCCTGTGCTCTTAGGGTGATTAAGTTCCCAGTGGACCTGGCCGCATCCTAGCCTTTCACCCTGAGGGCTTTTATTGGGAAGTTGAGTCCACAGAGATGCAGATCCCCAGGGCCTGCCTTTTGGGGTCTGAGCCCTCCTTGTGGTGGGTCCTTCTTTGTTAACCTCTCTGTTTTACTAGACTCATTAGCAAGCCTTGTTGGAGAAGAGGTGGGTAGGGAGCCGGAGAAGAGGACAGTTCCCCACGTGAGTCAGAGGCCTGGGAGGTAGCTGGGGGGGGGGCTGGGTTTACATTGACTCCACAGGGTTCTAAATGGGATTCCAGAAGGGCACCCTGGTCCTAGCCTGCTGGGCTTTTGTCAGTGAGTATAGAGTCATGCAGCAAAGCACTGAATACTCTTCTAACCTAATGCTGTAAGATTCTTGGGCAGGTTTTAGACCTGGAAGTTGACACTCTTTTCCCTCTCTTGCAGTCGAGTCATCCTGCCTGTGTCTGTAGATGAGGTAAGTGCTTTTTCTTTCTTACCATACTTCACGAAAGTACTTGTCACCATTCACTTAGTTGGGCTGAAAGCAGCCATACTCTTTGTACAGTTCTTGTATTTGTTGTAACATAGTGATAACCAGTGCCACTTCTAGTGGCAGGAAGGCATTTGCGTGGTATATCTGGCAAGCTGTTAGCATGCTGGCTGACTCTGATGAGAGACCAGCCCAGCTCCTTTTACTTGCTGGGACTGTTCTCTTTGGGGATGTGTTACTGATGGGATTAGGTTTGTATTTTGGGGAACCTCTGTGACTTGCCTGAGAAGTGGGCATGGCTCTATCTGGTTGTGTGACAAACCAGTAGGGCCAGAAATCTGAGGCCCTCCCTAGCCATGCTGGGTGACTGCTAGAAGGACCAAAGCACAGAGCCCTCCTTTTACGGAGGGCAGGGGATGACAAATGGGCTTGGCTTGTTCCCTGGCCTTTTATGGCGGCTGAGTCTGATGGCCCAGTTCGTGGGGATCTAGCTGCAGCATTTGCCACAGACGGTTCATAGGTCAGGCTGACTCAGAGCTGGTGTCCTAGACAGCAGAAAGCTGTCCTGGAGGTTCCCTGCTCCCACCCTTTCTCTGAACTCCCTCCACTCTCCTGTCCTGGCATAGTCTTGTTCTTTTGCCTTCTGAATGCACAGGCCCCACCCCAGCTTCCAGTGACATGCAAGAGTTTGGGTACAGTTCGTCAGCCCATGTGGTACCTTCTGTCGTTGGGCACCATCTCTTTTTTCTTGTCTTTTTGAGACAGGCTTGCTGTGCAGTTCAGACTGGCCTTGAGCTCACTTTGTAGCCCAGGCTGGTCTAGAACTCCCAATGATCCTCCTGCCTCAGCCTCCCGAGTGCTGGGATTACAGGTGTACGCCACCACGCCCAGCTTAGGCTCCATCTCTTTCAGGCCCAGCATGGAGCTCCTGTGATAACTTTCACTCTGTTCCAAACAGAAGCTGGACCTTTGAAAAGGCAAATCAGGCATACAGAGCCCACAGCCCTTTTCAGATGAGACGAATATCCAGGTTTCCAAACATGCAAGAGGGATAGGCAGGTTTTAGTCCCTTTGGCAGCTGACTGGGCTGTGTGTTTGATAAGAGTTGTGGAGAACTGGGCGGGGGGAAATGAGTATAGAGCTGTGGATAAGAGAGAGAAGACTAAAGTGGGTGTGGTGGTGCACACCTGCAATCCCAGCTACTCGGGACGCTGAAACTGGAGGATGACTTGAGCCCAGGCTGGGCAATTTAGTGATTTGTAAGATCGTGTCTCAAAGTAAAAGAAAATTAAAAAGAGGATGTAGTGTTAAGGCTCTGGGTTTAATCTTGAGTAAAACACAAATAAACAAATGACAATCAAGTGATTTTTCCAAACTAGAATGCCAAGCTAGAGGGTTAGCGTGTCTGTTGCTCTGAAAGTTGGTGGTGGTGGTTTCTTTTTTGGGGGAGGGCAACAACTTGTTCTTCGCTATACAGGATCACCCCCTCAATTTAGTAAGATATCTCCTAGAAATTTGGGGTTTCCTCAGTGTGGTATTTTGGGGCAGAATGGATCTTTTTACAGGGATTTTCTTGATAGAATACAGGGTAAGAATGTCACTGAGAATGCTGTAGACCAAGGAAGGACAGAATAGACCAGGAACAGGTACTTCTCAGCTGCTCTGCCATCAGGCAAGAAGGGCCAGAACCCTGATGGTTCATAACAGAACCAAGAGGAGAAGGAGGGGGAACTGCCACACGGAGAGCTTCCACAACTGGCAGTTTTTAACTGGTGGTGGGTTTTTTCCAGTATTGAGGAAGTAGCAGGCCAGGGCAGGGTAGCTGGGGTATTCAGAGCCTAAAGTCTGAGCAAAAAGCTTGAAGTGCTGGTTAGGATTCAGCTGTCTGTGTTGATGGTCAGCTTGTTCCTGGTAAGAAACCACTGATAAAACCTAGGTGTGGTGGTGCCCTGCTATACTGGTGGCTGAGGCAGGAGGATCACCATGAGCTCAAGGCCAGCCTGAACTACCTAGTGAGACCCTGTCTCAAAAAAACAAGCTGGGTGTGGTGGTACACGCCTGTAATCCCAGCACTGGGGAAGCTGAGGCAGGAGGATTGGATTATGTGAATTCGAGGCTAGCCTGGGATACATAGTGATTTTAAGACCAGCCTGAATTATAGAATGAGAGCCTGTCTCAAAAAAAAGAGGGGGTGGAGGTTGGGGAAGAAAAGGACCCTAGGTTCAATCTCTATGTCAAAAAAGCCTCCAGAAACAGAAACCATTGACAAATGCCTGACCTGGTAGGGTTAAAGCTGCACTTTTAATGGCTTAAACCTTAGTTCCAGAAGATCAGAAAATTCTTGACTGGGAAGAAATAATAATTGATCTAAAGAATCTTTGTCAGTAATCCCATCCAGACCCATGGCTCTGATGGGAACAACCCAGAATTGTGCAATTGGTAGATTCACTTCCGAAATTGGAGGCCATGACTTAAAGACCTTGGAGTTTCTGATTTGTGGGAGAAAAGAGAAAAGAGAAGGTCATGTCTTTATAATCATCCTGATGGCCTGAATCGATACTTGGGGGAAGAATTAGCTTCTGGCTAGCCAGAGTCTTTGGCGTAACACTGCCTGGGTTTCTGGGCTTCTGCAGCACAGCAAAAAAAATGCTCTGGCTGTCTGACATGGGTGTGTCCACCTGTGGATCCTGGCTCCCTGCTTCCTCTGTGGGCTGGGCTGTTTTACTTTTTGTTTTGAGAGATTCGTGGCACCTGTGGTACCTGACCTGCTTGGCCCATGTGCTTGGAACCAGCAGCTGTACTGTCTTTCATGACATGTTTCACATCAGTATTTCTGGCCCACGCACTACATACATTTTCCTGAGCTTCCACCCTCAGATTGCCAAAGTGGTGAGGTCTCTGTTTTTCTCGTCTTGTTCGTTCATTTGTGTTCTCTCCTTTCTTTCTCTCTCTCTGCCTGTCTCTGTCTTTCTCTCTTTGGGGATAGAATTTCATACTCTGTTGCCTAGACTGCACTTAAACTCTTGGGTTCAGGATTCTGCCTAGCCTTCCAAGTAACTGGGACTACAAGCACATGCCACCATGCCTGGCATGTTTCTCTTTTTCTTAGTTGAATGTTTTAGTTCTTTGAGATAAGGGAACAAATCTCAAGAGTAAGGGGGCATTGTCCTGTGTATGCCTGTGATGATTGGCATCCTGGCCTCCTTGGGGTTCCTTATCCTATTTAATGGTTGGGCCCCACCTCTGCTGCCCCCTAGCCTGAGTCCGGCAGCTTTCCCAAGATGCAGAACATCTCTGCCAGAGGGAACCCTCTGACATGGAAGGTGTTCCGCATTTGTAACTTGTGCAAGCCAGTCTTACCCTTTTGGATTAGCAAATCTGCCTTCACTTGTCTTATTGGGATTAAAGGATCAGAATATCAAGAGAGATTAAAGAGATAAGATGCCATCCAAAAGACTGATCCTCTTAGAGCCTGACCTCTGATTCCTGCAGCTGAGGAGAGACCCAGTAAAGACAATTAGTCTCTACCTGGGGCCCCCTCCAGAAGCATGATCTAGCACCATGATCCTGCAACCCAGTCCCTACAACCAGGCTCTCTTCCCAGCCTGCCCTTTAGGGTAGCTGAGTCAGCGGTTAGATCCCCTTGTGACTATTCTCTGAAATAGAGTTCCTGCTGCTTCTTAGGAACCCCTGGCTCAGCCAAACCCTGACCCACTTGATAGGGGTTTCATGTGTGCCCTAGCTAGGTGGTGGAACTGGAAAGGCACAGGGACAGTTTGGGGTTCTGTGCAGGCACTGAGGCAGCACTGGTGTTGCTTAGAATTAGCAAGGTCAAGGTGACTGGGTCTCACCCAGATGTTCCTCTTTATGGGATTAACGGAGCCTTGAGCACTTGCCTGGGCTTTTCCTTGGCATTTTGTAGTGGGTTTTTGCTTTGGAAATTAGGGTTCTTTCAGCTTTATGGTGGGTAGTGAATTGTCCTGGCCTATGCTTCCCCTTTCAGACTTTTCCGAGAAATTTCCCTGCAATGCTTAGGAAGCTACCA
The DNA here is from genome assembly GCA_004027595.1 of Dinomys branickii. Lineage (NCBI taxonomy): Eukaryota > Metazoa > Chordata > Mammalia > Rodentia > Dinomyidae > Dinomys > Dinomys branickii. The sequence goes on from PVLD010000833.1 coordinate 102,762, forward strand.
TAGAACAGGCTTCCTGGCCTGAGGGGAAGTAGCCCTGGGAGCTGCTGTGTTGCTTTTAGTGGTTCAGTGGTAGAAGCCCAGAGGTGCAACCTCTCTGTTTCAATGTCAAAGAGAGAGCCTGGTCTTTCACCTGGAGGAGTACCAGGAGTTTGGAAAAAGAGAGTGGAAGGTTAGGGAAACCTTAGTCCCCTTCCCCAACATACTGAATAATCGAGCACTGTACTTCTGTTTCTTTTTCTCATACTACCTGAACAGTTGTGCCAGTTCGGTACTTGCAGAGGTGGAGATGTGTCCTTTCGTGTAGATGTAACTTCCTCCAAAAACAGCCACTGTTTATTCTCTCTTCACCTTATTTTTCTCTACAAGTGGTTTTCCTCAGAGAGAAGGGGGTAGAAGGACCAGGCCTAGGCACTGCCTAAATGGGTCAGAGGAGGCCAGTGATCCTTTTTTTTTTTTTTTTTTTTTTTTGTCTTTTTGAGACAGAGTGTACTATGCAGTTCAGGCTGGCCTTTTTTTTTTTTTGGCGGTACTGGGGATTGAACTCAGGACCCTGCGCTTGCTAGGCAGGCGCTTATTCCACTGAGCTATATCCCCAGCCCCCCAGGCTGGCCTTGAGCTCACTTTGTAGCCCAGGCTGGGCCCAAACTCACATTGATATTTCTGCCTCAGCCTCCCATGTGCTGGGATTACAGGCATGTGCCACCATGCCTGGCAAGGCCAGTGATCTTGACTGGTGACTTGATAGGGTGGCATGTGACCCAAATAAAGGAAAAGCAGTTACTTTTGCCATCTAGTAACTGCCAACACCAGAGGGGCACCAAGCCAGCAGACCTGGGAAGCAGTCTGTGCTGTCTGTCTACACTTTCTCATATGGGAAGCAGTAGCACTTGCTTCAGCCCCAGCAGGACCCTGGGAAGCCTCAAGATGTTTGATTGCCTGAAACACTCTTGAGTTCCTTGCAGGGTGAGGAGGGAGCCAACCCTAGAGAAAAAGCAAGGAGGTGAGCTTGCTTTACAATAGAGGTGGATTTTACAGAGCACTGGACGACTTGCCTTTGACAAGCAATTGTGTCTTAGGATCTGTGTTTTTTTCTTTTTTCTTTTTTTTTTTTGTCTTTTTGAGGCAGGATTTCACTATGCAGTTCAGGCTGGCCCTGAACTTACTTTGTAGCCCAGGCTGGTCTGGAACTCACATCAGTCCTCTTGCCTCAGACTGCCTGAGTGCTGTGATAATAGGCATGTACTACCACATCCAGCAGGTTCTGTTTAAATGAGTAAAGAGAGTACAGTAACGGGCAGCCAACCTAGATCCTGATCTTGGGGTATTAAAATGGTGCCAGAGAGAAGTCCAGGGCAAAGGCTACTTTGTGAAAGTTAGGTATATTCGCCTGCCTCTTTAAACCCTTATGGGTAAAGTAAAAATTAAACACAGTTGATGACTAAAGCAAGGCCATGTAGCAGCATTCTTAGTGGCTTTGGGTAGATGTGGGCAAGGCCTGTTGTAAAACTTTAGGATGAGCTTCTAAATAAGGAGACCCCAGGGTCTACTTGGAAGTTACCAGCAGCAATACTGAATGACTGTTAAGAATAATGTGTGTTACTCTGTTCCTTTAGTATCAAGTAGGGCAGCTGTATTCTGTGGCTGAGGCCAGTAAAAACGAGACGGGTGGTGGCGAAGGCGTGGAGGTCCTGGTGAACGAGCCCTATGAGAAGGATGGAGAGAAGGGCCAGTACACACACAAGATCTACCACTTGCAGAGGTACGTGACTGAGGCTACAGGCAGGATGCTGGCCAATTTGGAAGTGGGATGGATGGGTGTTTCCAGGTTCTTAGCTGGCTGCTCAAGTTGCTTCATCTGTGAGCATGGATAGGTGGTTTCTTTGTTCATTTAAATAAAAATTCTTGTTATTTAAAAACAAATAATACTTGGTCCACTGGACTCCCAGTCTCCAGACATGCCAGTTTGTGTTTTTCAGGGGCCCTTTCCATAGTCTGTAAGTATAGAAGTAGTTTGTATGAATGGGTGTTTCTTTTCTTTATTGTTATTTACATAGATAGCATCCTACTACTGTAGTATCCTACTACTGTGTGTGGGGGGGAGGGTGTTCTTTGTTCAGTTTGTATATATCAGGTCATAGCTATCTTTTACTCCCAGCATATCCCACCCATTCTTTTAAAGCACACATAGTATTTACAGTATCATATTAGGCAGATGTGCTATAAGCTGTTTAACCAGTTCTCTCTTGGTGTATATGTGTAGTCATTTCCAGGTATCAATATACTCCAGTAAAATTCCTTTGGCATAAATCTTGTGGGGTTTTGTTTATTTTGGTACCAGGAATTGAACCTAGGGGCTTCACACTGGACTATATCCCCAGCCCTCTTTGCTTTTTATTTTGACATAGGATCTCACTAAGTTCTTTTATTGTCCAGGCTGGGCCTGAACTTGCAGTTTTCCTGCCTTAGCCTCCCAGGGAGCTGAGATGTTAGGCATGTACCACTGTGTCCAGCTACCAATTTCATTTTCACCTGGTAAAAATCCCTGATCTACCGTAATCTCACACTCTGCTGATGGAAAGTGCTAACCCAGAAGGGTTCGGGATTTTGTAGGGCAGGAGCAGGTGAACAACCCTGAAGTAGAAGAATCTCACTGATCCTATTCCCTGGTCATGGCCTTCTTTGTTCTTAATGTTTCTTCTGGCTTCTCCATTCCAATTGACTCTTTACCGGAGAATTAGCAGTAGGTTAAGATGAGCTCTAGATAATGTCTTCCCCATATCCTATTTGTATTTTTTAACACATTCCTGCCAACTTGAACCAGTGGTACATGCATGACTGTCTCACTGGGCAGCTTGTACCACTGACAGTACAAACAGATCTAACCACTTTCATCAGGCTTTTTACCAATTAATAAGCCACCAGATGAGCCAGTCATGCATGTGCCACTGGTGGTTCAAGCTGCCCAACAGCAAGACATAGAAATTATGGCCCATTGTGAATCGGTTAAGAAGGCTTTGCTGGGCTGGGGATATAGCTCAGTGGCATAAGCGCCTGCCTGGTAAGCACAAGGTCCTGAGTTTGATCCCCAGTACTGCAAAAAAAAAAAGTCTTTGCAAAGAGGTGGGCCAATTAGGAGCAGAGCGGAAGTTCGTGCATGAGGAGGTTAAGACTGTCTTAAATGCTTCCTCTTTTTTTTTTTTTTTTTTTTTTTTTTGTCTTTTTGAGACAGGGTCTTGCTATATAGCTCAGACTGGCCCTGAGCTCACTTTGTAGCCTAGGCTGGTCGCGAACTCACAACGATCCTCCTGCCTCAGCCTCCCAAGTGCTGGGGTTAGAGGGGTGTGCCATCATGCCCGTCCTATCTTACCTGCTTCCTATGAAGAGCTGCTACCACTGTGCTTTCCTTAACATCAACAGCCAAGTGCAAGAGAAAGCAAACTGGCTGCACTGTTCCCTGTCCTCAAGAGGATAAAAGCCTTGCTAGCAAATCAAGTTCTGTTGATTTACATCCTTATCCTTAAAATGTCCATTTCTTTTCATTGTCTGTGGCCTGGACTACTACTAAGCTCTCAGCTGGTCTCCCTACTTTCCAACTCTACACAGGTGTGAGTGTTCTGACTGGAAGACCTGTTGCTGCCCCACTTGAAAGCTATAGATGGCTTCCCTTTGCCCCTGGGATGAAGGCTGTACTTTCTGACCTGACTTACAAGATCTTTTATGACCCAGGCCCTGTGTGTTCTTGCATGCCTCACCTTTTCCCTTGCATCAGCTCCTCTGAACTTCTCTCTTCCAGCTTTGCCTGTCCCACTCCCATCCTCCCATGCTCCTATCCAGCTTAGTCCTATACAGTCCCTGTTCTATGTCTTTATGTCCTCCTGACTTTACAGAGGATTCTGCCCAGAGCCTGGCCCTCCCCTGCATGTTTTTGTAGTGCTCAGACCCCGAGAGCCCTGTGCTCACCCACTACCTTCAGTGTTGGCATTTGCCAGCTTAGTTACGCTCCCCACTGTTTGGTTTCTCTGTGTCCCAGCGTGTGACACACAGAAGTATCACCCGAGTATGTGAGTGAATCTCACACTTGCTCTGAGGTCATAGAGTTAGATCTCTGTTGGGGTTCTTTCTCTTAGGCCTGAGGTACTCGGATGAGGAGGTTGCTAGAGCTGCTAAAAATGATATAAATTGCCAGTTAAAAACCAAGAAAAAGCCAGACGTGGTGACACATACTTGTAATTCCAGCACTCTGGGAGCATAAGCAGGTAGAGCACAAGTTCCAGCCCAGCCTGGGCAACTTAAGGACGTAGTAAGACCCTGTCTCAAAAAAATAAAAATAAATAAGTAAAATACAATGGCTGAGAATGTAGCTCAGTGTGAAGGCCCAGGGTTCAATCTCCAGTAATGTGCCCCCTCTCCCTCAAATTTGGTCCGTATGATACATATTTTTCTACAACCTGTGATGAAAATTGAGCAGAAGAAAGCAGTTTGTCCTGGGAAGCAGAGGACCCTGAGGCCCACCTGTTCTCTTAGAACTTACAAAAGTAAACCAGATCCTCTTGGATCCCACATTCTACGTTAGTCAGCTAGTCACTGTGGCCCATAAACCTAGACTAAAGAGTACAGTCCCACTTTGGCAATGCACGCTTGCAGGTACTGTTTTTGCGTGTTATCCTCATTCTATGTAGTACCTGCCCCCCCACTGAGGTCTGGAAAGAATGCATAATGACTGTGTCATGGCCAATAGGCCACAATGAATAGCTTGGCACTACCATGCTCCTGGTGGGCGGCAGACAAGTTTTGGTCTGTGTTGGTGGCCAGTCAAGCTGAGGCGTGAGGCTCTGGCATCTCACACACAAATGTAACCTGCTAATCTCCTGGAGACTTACTTGTCAGCTGCCCTTTGAAAAAGCTGAGTCTGTGGGTTGAAGAACGTGATGTGAAAGCCCGACCCCTCCTGCATCTCATCACTCCTTTTTTTGATACAGCAAAGTGCCCACGTTTGTCCGAATGCTGGCCCCAGAGGGAGCCCTGAATATACATGAGAAGGCGTGGAATGCCTACCCTTACTGCAGAACTGGTGAGTGCAGACTTGGCTAGAAGCTGAAGTTTGGGCCCCATGGTAGAGCTAAGGGTGTGACGTTGGTCCAGGGGTGGGGCTTCAGATCCCACCTTCATTTTCCAGACTAGAGAAGTGAAAGGATGAGACTGGGGGCTCCTCCTAGCTGGGGTACTGGTGTTGGCTTAATAACTCAGTACTCAACTGGGTAGGAACCACAGGTTGGTTACAGCTTGAAAGCACAAAACTAACCCCTCCTATTTGGAGATGGTATAATTTGATTTTTACTGCTTGCAAAATAACGTTGCCCAAATATTTGTTTTGGGTTTTTTTGTTTGTTCGTTTGTTTTGAGACAGGGTCTCACTGTGTAGTTGAGGCTGGCCTTGAGCTCATTTTGTACCCAGGCTGGCCTCCAGCTCGCAATGATCCTCCTACCTCAGTCTCCTGAGTGCTGGGATTACAGGTGTGCACCACCACACCCAGAATGTTGCCCATATATATTTTTGAAAATGCGTAAAAACAGAAGAGCACAATCACCATGAGTAATTTCAGCTGTAGTAGTCACTTCTAACTTTTATGGTTTTTATTTTTTCTGTACTGGGTATTGAACCCCGGGGCACTGCACCACTCTACCACTGAGCTACACTCCTGCCCTTAAAAATTTTAAGTTGTTAAAATTTTTAGACAGGGTCTCACTCAGTTGCCCAGCCTGGCCTTGAAGTTGAAATCCTCCTAACATTTAGCATTCCAAGTGGATGGATTACAGGCATACACTTCCATGGTAGGCAGCTAGATAGACAGACAGACAAATGGAAAGAAAAAAGTGTGATACATTTTTCTTGATAAATTTTAGATTGTATGATGACTCGTTATATTTCTTGTTTTTCTTCAATAAACAGATCATTTATTTACCCTGTCATAGGGAGTCTAGAGCTGAGAGCGGTGGTGCATGCCTATAATCCCAATTACTCTCAAGGCTGAGGCAGCAAGATTTTAAGTTCAAGCCAGCCTGGGCAACTTAGTGAGACCTTGTTGCAAAAGCTAAAATGGGGTGGGCTAGGAATACATTTCTGTGGTAGAGTGCCCCTGGATTTAACCCATAGTACCATATGATGGCTGTATAGTACTCCCATCATGTGAATGTATACTCAGCTGATCAAACCCATGTGTTTTTTTTTGTTTTGTTTTTTGTTGGTATTTTTTGGTCTTTTTGAAACAGGGTTTCACTGTGCAGTTCATTCAGGCTGCAGGCTGGCCTCTAATTCACTCCATAGCCCAGGCTGGTCTCGACCTCACAGCAATCCTCCTGCCTCAGTCTCCTGAGTGTTGGGATTACAGGCATGCACCATGACGCCCAGCTAAACCCATGGGTTCTGAATACTGGGTTCAGTATAAAGTACAGATTAAACTGTTTGGGAGTTAAAGATTTAATTCAGTGGCAGAGCACTTGCCTAGCAAGTATAAGGCCCTAGATTCAGTACACACACACACACACACACACACACACACACACACACACACAAAAGGCAAAAGTATGCGGGAAAAATAAACCTGGCTAATCTATACCTTAGTGGTAGAATGAGACCTTGCTTGGCATATGTGATCTGGGTTTGATCTCCAGAATAAGAAATATAGTATAAGTATTTACATTGTATTAGGTATTATAGTTTACTTAGAGATAAATTTTTATGGGCGATGTAAGTTACATGCAAGTACTATGCCATTTGATACAGGAGACTTAGCATGGATTTGGGTATCCTGAGGGTCCTGGAATCAATCCTCAGAGGATACTGAGGAATGTAATTTTTTTTTAAACCCAGGACCTTTTTACTCTTTATTTGGAGACGGAATCTTGCTAAGTTGCTAAGTTGCCCAGGTTTGAGTAGAGCTTGTTATCCTCCTGCTTTTTGCTTGGAACAGGTGTGCACCACTATACCTGGATGTCTTCTTTTTCCCCTCTAGTACTAGGAATGAATTTAAAACCTTGTCTGTGCTATGCTGTAGGCAAGCACTGTAGTGCTGAGCTACATCCTCAGCCTTTTTTTATTTTTGGGGGGTGGTTTTTTTGGTACCAGGAATCAAACTCAGGACCTTGTGCTTGCCAGGCAGGCACTTGTACCACGGAGCTGTATCCCTGGCTCTCAGCCCTTTTTTAAATGTTACTTTGAGACAGGGTCTTATTAAGTTGCCTAAGTTGGTTTCAAATTCCTGGGCTCAAGCAATTCCCCTGTCTCAGCTTCCTGAGTGGCTAGGATTATAGGTATGCACCATCACACAATCACATGTGATCTTTCTAAACCATCTCTTATTGCCAAATACTGAAATTTTCAGTTTTATTGTGATGTATCTACCTTTGACTTAAAAAGTACCACTGAGACTCAGAAACTCGAAGAGCCAGGTCTAGATTCTAAGCAAAGTTAGTGCAAGAGACACTGATGTTGTTGAGGTGAAGTTGAAATGAGCCCAGTTCATGACAACAGATTTAGAAACAGTGGTCACCAAAGTCCACTATATACACATGGAACTTTTTTGATGTATGAGAGTTGTGTTGAGTATGTACTGTAAGAATCTTAACCAACTTGGCCTGAAGAAGGCAAACAGCATGCACATCTCCATGCCTGGGACAGCATTCTGGGTGCAGGGCTTGTACCAACTGAGAGATGCTGCTGTCCCTATATAATTTTTATTTTTATTTCTTTATTTTTTGGTGCTGGGAATCAAACTCAGGACTTTGCGGTTGCCAGGCAGGTGCTGTGCCACTGAGCTATATTCCTCATCCCCCATGCAATTTTTTTTTTTTTTTTTTTTTTTTTTTTTTTTTTTTTTTTTGTGTGTGTGTGTGTGTCTTTTTGAGACGGGGTTGTACTATGCAGGCCTTGAGCTCACTTTGTAGCCCAGGCTGGTCTTGAACTAGTAATAATCTGGCCTCAACCTCCTTCGTGCTGGGATTACAGGTGTGCACCACCACACTTAGCTTCCTGTGTAATTTTCAGAAGAGTGTGGCAGAATCACCCGGAGGGTGGGGGTTCACCCTGCTAAGAGCTCTGAATTGATGGCTTGTGCTGAATCAGCATGCTGTATAGTTGAAATGAGGCTGGGATTATTTTCTGAATTTTTGTTTCATTTTGTGTTTTGAGACAGTCTTGCTGTGTGATTCAGACTGGCTTCAAACACACTATGGTCCTCCTACCTCAGCCTCCCAAGTGCTAAGATTACAGATGTGCCCCACAATGCCCAAATTATTTTCTGAATCTTGGCCTATCTCCTGTCTGAAGTTCCTGGAAAGAACAGGAAGGATTTGAATGTTCATAGAGAACTTTTTCTAGTCTAGATATTTTGAGATTCCTGTTGAGTAGTTCAGACTCAGCTTTTCAGGGTTCCTAGGTTTGAGGAACATCTAGAAGTGGACCTCTTAGGCCCAAGCTCTCACTGATTTATGTCCCCGGGGGTACCCTAGAATTCCCCTGGAACTTGTGTGTGAGGTGAGTGACCTTCCTTGCAGCAGCCTTCATTTGTTAGCACAGACAGCTTGGCTCTGGGGTCCTCATGCTAGCCTCTGCTTCCCTGTTCTGCCTGCTTGCTTATTTGCTGGGACCTGGCACTCCCTCAATTGTATCTGATAAGCTTGTCATCCTATGTGACTCAGGCAGTCCTTATCCTGTGGACTTTGGGAGTGAGTAAAGTCACTGCTCCCACCAGTCCTCTATGACCCCTCCACAGGTTCAGTGACCTTGTATCAGGAGATGCAGTCATTCATGGGTCCTGAGATGATCTAACGCTTATGTTTCATTGCTGTGACTGAAAATGCAAGCTTCATTACTTAAACATGGAGCAGGAAGCTGTTAAATTCTTGGAAATGAGGCATGGACTCTTGTTTGTAAAAAGGCAGTGTGCAGAGCTGAGCATGGTGGCACACACCTATAATCCCAGCGCTCAGGACGCTGAGGCAGCAGGCTTGATAATTTGAGGCCAGCCTGGGCTCTATAATGAGTTTGAAGCCTGGACTGTACAGCGAGACCCTGTCTCAAAGAAAAAAAAATGAAAGCAGTGAGTAGTATGGCAGGGTATGTTTGGTCAACAGCCAAAGGTGGATTTTCTTGATGTATAAGAAAGTTATATTGAGTATGTGTTGTACCAACTTGTCTTTTTTTTTTTTTCTTTTTGAGGCAGGATCTCTGTGCAGTTCAGGCTGGCCTTGAGCTCACTCTGTAGCCCAGGCTGGTCTCAAATTCACAACGATCTTCCAGCCTCATCTTTCCAAGTGCTGGTATTGCAGGCGTGGACCACAATGCCAGGCTAAATTCATTTTTATTTATTTAGTTATTTTGGTCCCAGGAATCCAACTCAGGACCTTGTGCTTGCCCGGCAGGTGCTTGTGCTGTTGAGCTATATCCCCGGCCTCTAGCTTCACCAAGTTGGCATGAAGGAGGCAATCAGATAGCATGCACATCTCCACGCCTGGGGCAGGGTTCTGAGTGCAGGTTCGTGTGCCACTCAGAGATGCCAGTGACCCTGTGTAATTTTTAGAAGAATGTGTAACAGCTGACAAGGCATTTTTGTATGTAGCAAGTGTTACTTCACTTAGATTCTTGACCAAAAGAAAAAGGAAAATATAATTTCTAAATACTCCTTGAAGAGAACACTGAGTGAGGGAAGAAAGGTTGGTTTTTTTATTGTGTGCTGACCTCACACAGAATCCACTTTCCACCTTTCTACATAATGAGGATGCAAAATCTTAGGTTGGTGAAGTTTGACAACTGTGCTGCCTTTTTTTTTTTGGCGGTACTGGGGATCGAACTCAGGACCCTGCACTTGCTAGGCAGGCGCTTATTCCACTGAGCTATATCCCCAGCCCTTTTTTTTTTTTTTTTTTTGATACAGGGTCTCACTGTATAATACAGGCTTGCCTTAAATTCACTATATAGCCCAGGCTAGAATCAAACTTGCAGCAGTTCTGCCTCTGCCTCTGAGTGCTAGGATTCCAAGCATGTGCCATCATACCCAGAAGACACCTGTTTTGTTTTGTTTTGTTTTGTTTGTAATGGGAATCAAACTCATGACCTCGCGCTTGCCAGCCAGGTGCTATGCCACTGAGCTGTATCCCTGGCCCACCTCTGATTTTATTTTATTTTTTTCCACCTGTGATTTTAAAATAAGAGCTATGAACAGGCAAGGAAGGCTACCCTTTGAGGGTCAATGGGAGAAATTATTAGTTCAAGCATTTCATAAGCCAGGCGTGGTGATACATCCTATAATCCCAGCATTTGGGAGGCTGAGGCAGGACATGGTGAGTGTAAGGCCAGCCTGAGCTATCTGTGTAATTTGTTCAAGACAGGCCTGGAGTATGTAGTCTCAAAAATAACACAGACACACACATACATACATACACACACCCCTGTCTTAGCTTGACCTAAGTAGACCAAATCTTGGTGTGAGGGATAAAGGACCATGGAGAGGAATCCCTGATGTCTTTTGGATGGCTTTAATCTTACTCTGAGGGGATTGCAGATAGACTGGGGATACTCTACTCATTCTTAGCTCTTTCTCTTCCAGTACTTTCTCTTTTCCTCTGAAGCCGAGGGCTTGGGCTATGAAAGAAGGGGATCGTGGGGGTGGTCTGTAGATAAAAATGGGAAGAGGAGGAGAATGTATTTTTTTTTCCCATCCCTTCCTAGAACCTTAACCCTCAGGGTGGATACAATATCACCAAAATCGCACTTTTAAAATACCTTTGCTAGGCATGGTGGCACATTTTTACAGTCACAGCGCTCAGGCTGTGTCGGGATTACTGAGTTCGTGGCCAGCCTTGGCTCCACAGTGAGTTTGTCAAGGCGAGCCTCTACTACATAGCAAGACATTGTCTCAAAAAAACCCAGAACAAAATAAACTCACAAACCCGTCTCAGTCTTAAGGCTTTGGGCCCTTGTTTCCTGACTGCAAAGGGTTTCTGGAGGCATTTCCTGTGTAGCTGAGGTTACAGCTCAAAGAAAAGGAGGTGGTATGGATGGAGAGGTGTTTGGAGAAAAGCAGGGCCAGAGAAGGTTTGGGGAAACCGTTTGGTTACCCAGGTTGGCCTTAAAGGCCAGGGAGGGTTGTCACCTTTGTGGGTTCCAAAATCAAGTTTGCCAAGAAGTGGATGTTTTTCAGTGTCTCACAAACACTAATGTCTAGTTCCTTTTTTTTTTTTTCCGGTACTGGGGATCGAACTCAGGGCCTTGTGCTTAGCGGGCAAGCACTTACACCACTGAGCTATACCTCCAGCCTAACACTAATGTCTAGAAAACCTCAAATGCCAATATCTGAAATTATACAGAAACACAAAATTAATAGTGAAACCAGGTATCACTGTTTGCTGATCAGGGGCATATTTTCTTTTTGATTCTCATATTTGTAATTAGAATACCAACATATAGTGAAAAGTGTCCACTTGGTTAAATGGTCAGATTCTTCTGTTTGTTGATTGGGACATCTGTCCATATAGAGGTGAGACCTAAAGGAAAGCATTACTAGGGAACACGGATTCGGAGTGAGATGGTTGCAGTTTAATGACAAGTGTCCTCCAAGCAGTCAGTCTGACCCTTGTCTCCAAGAGGGAGTGAATTCTATTCCATACACATATTGCTGAGTTCCCCTCACATTGGCCTCTTGGGGACTTCTCTTGAGGGATGTTATACTCCTCATTTCCTTTTCTCTGGCATGATTTTCTCACACTGCTAATGGGGTGGTTATTTCAGTGTAGACCTTTTAGATATAATCTTAATCTCCTGTTTCCTTCCCAGTATCTTTCACTGGACTTGGGGAGATCACTGATAGTACTTTGGGTCACTTCTATACGTGATGGCTTGTAGCCCTTACCTTTCAGCTCTTCTCAGTTCCATTTCCGAGGGGGCCTATTGTTGCAGTAATAGAGTGTGTTGGCCTTGTATATGCTCCAAACATGGCATCCATCAGAAAATGTAATCACTCCTAAATTCAGCAGGTACAGAGTGAACCAGGCTGTTGTCAGGAGGGAAGCTAAGTCTGTTCCCCCATGACATGAGAGCTGCAGCCATTTTCTCTGATAAATAATTGAACTGTGTTTTTCAAGGAGGTCACATTACACAAGCAGGAGTGCAGAGCTGGAGAAGTTTGGTTACAGTGAGAGGAAGGCTGCCATAGGTAGACAGACCCGACCTGGCTCAGCGTAACCTGCTCCGCGTCCAGGCGGCAGAGGCGGAGGTGGAAATGAGGGGCACCCAGCTGATGCCAGCAGTGATGGGTCACAGGGCCACCGCGAATCAGAGATAGTCCCTTTCTTTCCCTGCTGGAAAGAATCCTAGGAAGCACATTGCAGCATTGCTTTAAATTCCAGATTTGGTCTTTGGGGACCTTCGTATAGTGAAACTTGAGGGGTGTTGGTGCATTGAGTTATTCTTGACTCCCTGGGCCCTGGAGTGACTGGAATAAGCCGTGTGGAGCGGAGAGCACTGGTATTCGTGGTCCCTGGGGGTGGGGAAGATACTCATTTATCTTTATTAATCTTTTTTCTCTCTTCTTTCCATGTCCTTGCCTTGGAGCAGTTATTACAGTAAGTATCATGGGGGGGATTGAAATTGTAGGTGATTCATAAGAAAAGGAGAAATAAAAATCACCTGCACAAGTGGAGGTCATGGCTATTCTCTTCTTTCCCTTGTGTGATGTTTGGAGTTGTCCAAGCGGTATCTTTTCAGTCCTAATGAAGAACTTGTTAATTGGCCCAGTAGCTTCCAACTTTAAGCTGCAGTTTGGTTTGTGACTGTCAGATGTGTCCTGGCTCTGGGTCCTGCATGGACAGAATACCTGGAGACTCCCTGCTCCCCTCAGCTTGTACCTACTCAGGGTTACAGAAATTTTAGTTCAGTGGACCTGGTTGTGACTTCTCTTTCCTGTTCAGGCATCTGTTGACCCCACTGAGCCCTACCTCTTGGCAAAGTCAACAAAATTTCTCTTCCATGACCATCCTCTCTGTCATTGCCCCTCCTCACCACCCTTGAGTGTGCCCACCCAAGTGCCCACTCCCAGGAAATGAATTCCTATCGAGGTGGGAATGGGTTGATTTCCTCCTGTGTTTTTTGGTTTTTGGTGGGGTTTTTTTGTTTTTGTTTTTATTTTTGTCTTTTTGAGTTCAGGCTGGCCTTGAGCTCACTTTGTAACCCGGGCTGGTCTTAAACTTGCAACGATCCTCCTTCAGCTTCCCCAGTGCTGGTATTATAGGCGTGCACCACCACGCCCGACTCATTTCCTGCTTTGAATAGATTTTTTTTTTAATCTTTTATATTTGTTCCAATTTTTTAAGAGCACAGAGGGAAGGAGACAGCATGAAGGGTTGCCCCTGCAAAAAGCCGCTTGGGGGAAAGGGACCATGGTGAACATTTTTTGTTGTCTTCTGTGCTTTTTCTACCCATGTAGTTAACCATTAGCACCTTTGTGTAAACTGGTATAGAAGACTGGCTAAATACATGAATTCTAAAGTCACACAAACTTGTTTTTAGGCCTAGCTCTCTGATGAGCTCTGTGGCCTTGGACAAGTCATTTAACCTTTTTTCCCCCCACTTTTTTGAATTTCACTTTCCTCATCTGTAAAATGAAGTGACCCTATACACCTCATAGGGTGACATGAAGATTCACCTGGGGTAATCCATGCTAGTATATTGTGGGCTTGCAGTCATGGTAGCTGTTATTACCAGGCTGGGGCTGGAGTCTCCTGACTGCCCCTGATCTAGCAATGGGAGGTGGCTAATTTTCAACTGTGAGGCTTGTGACTTTATGGCATTTTATTCCCTTTTCCAGAATGAGTACATGAAAGAAGACTTTCTGATTAAAATTGAGACGTGGCACAAACCGGATCTTGGCACCCAGGAGAATGTAAGGAGTATATCCCGAGAGCCCCAGAGTTGCTAGGCTCCAGAGCAGGGTCTTGAGGTTCTGCCTGTAGCTTCTCCATCCCTGCCAGGGGGTTCTCCTCTCTGTGGTCCTCTTTGCTTGTCCAGAAAAGCAATGTCCTCTCCTAGATCTCTCCTACCAGGGTGGGATTGCCTTTCTTTGATTTGCAAAATATGATTTCCAAGATTCTTTATCAGGTCTTCCTATAGTGCTCAGGTAGGTCTAAAATGCAGTTCCTGACACAAAGGAGCTATTTTTTTTTTTAAACGTGAAATTTAAAGCCTCTCTAGGGCACAGTTTACAGGCATTCCCAAAATTTGAAATATACCTTTTTTTGCCTTAGTAATTCCATGCCTAGGAACTTAGTAGACACCTTTCTCATATACATGAAATAGTATGGCCGGGCATGGTGGCATGTGCCTGTAATCCCAGCACTTGGGAGGATAAGGCAGGAGGATAAGGCAAGAGGCCAATGTGAGTTTCAAGACTAGCCTGGGCTACAAAGTGAGCTCAAGGCCAGCCTGAACTGCATAGTGAGACCCTGTCTCAAAAAGACAAAAAAAGTATGTACAAGGAGATTCATTGTTGTATTCTTTTGTGTAGCAAAGAGTAAAAACAACACAAGCCCATGTGGACACACGCCTGTAATCCTAGCACTCTGGGAGCTTGAGGCAGGAGGATTACTGAGTTTGGGGCCGATCTGGTTTACATAGTGAGTTCAAGGTCAGCCTGAACTACATAGCAAGATCCTGTCTCAAATACATGCATACATACATGCAACAGAATAGTGATATACCATGCAGTCATTAAAAGGAGGCAGCAGAGCTCCTTTGTTTGCTGAGCATGGTAGCGGACACCTATAATCCCACCACTTGGATCTGAGGCAGGAGATCGTTAGATTGAGTCCCCCTCTGGGTAAGGTAGTGAGACCTTGTTTCAAAATAAAAAGATTAAAAAGGCTAGGGATGTTGCTCAGTGCAGAGGCCATGGGTTTAATTCCTAGTAGTCCCTCTTCTGCCCCATGTATTGTTCAATGAAGAAGCAAGATATAAAATGGTGCATATATGTGCTAGTGTTGTATCAAAAGGAAGATCTGTGTACGTGGATGGCAATATCTGTCACTGGCTTGGGGCTAGAGGCCAAGCAAGAAAAAGTTGCTTTTCCTTGTATCATTTCATTTTGAATTTGGATCATAATTTTATATTTACTTGATGAAAATAAGCATGTGGCAAAGCAGGCAACATCTCCAGCAGTGTTTAGTTTTTACCAAGGGACATATGGAAACAATGTGCATCAGTCATTCTCAAACTTGTCTGTCTAAAATCCAATCTCTTGCTCCTTTGTATAATTTTGTACAGCTTCAGTATCTCATGCGTTGAGACCAGAAGGGTTTCACATTTCAGATTCTGGAATATTAGCTTCTACATAACTGGCATGCCTTGGAGATAGGTCCCAAGTGTAAAGAACAAAAGTAATTTATGTCTCATGTACACCTTGCACACCCAGCCTGAAGGTAACCCCCTCCTTCCTCCAGGTGCATAAGCTGGAGCCAGAGACGTGGAAACATGTGGAAGCCATATACATAGACATCGCAGATCGAAGCCAAGTACTTAGCAAGGTAGGAAATGACTTCTAAATGTCAGAAGAACCAAGACCTAATAGGTTCAAAAGAAAGTTCTCTCTGGTGTGTATTATTTGTTGTGTTTGTTTTTAGTTTATTTTTTGCTTTTTTTTGAGAAGGGTCTCATTGTGTAGTTCAGACTACCATTTAACTCACTGTGTAGCCCAGGCAGACCTTGAACTTGGGGCAATCCTCCTGCCTCAGTGTCCCAAATGCTGAGATGATAGACATGCACCACCACATTTGGCTTGTTTGTTCTGTTTTAAAGTTAGTATTAAGAGTTCCCTTGTCTGGAGTTGGGAATACTAACACAAGAAGTTGGCAGCCCAGATTTATATGCCTTTGTGTTCTAGAAGTTATTCCTGGACAATGAAAGTGCTGTGGGTAGAGTGTTTTGCCTTGCTGAAGTGAAGTTCACCCTGAAAAATTAGAGGACTAGTTTCCAATTTAGTTTTCCAGTCCAGTAATTAAAAAACATTTATTGCCTCCCTTGGAATATTGTTAGGTTTTCTGAGTTCCCAGTGAGGGGTATAGAATATCTGAAAAGACACTGGTACCCTGCCTTCGGAAGTGGGTGGTGACTTTTCAGAGTAACAAACACTTGAGCAGATGCCTAGAAAAGGAGTCCACTGCTAGCCAGTGGCCCTGCTAGGACCCAGGCCTATCTCGCTTGCTCAGTGTTATGTCCTCAGGAAATACCTGTTTAGGGAATGAAAGGGTTGGATCCCCCTCAGGACTGTGAAGCGCAGAGCACCAGGAGGCCCAGGCCTGTTTTTCACCTGAGGCCTGCTGCAGAGCTGAGCAGGGCTACTGCAAAGCAAGGCCTCTGCTGGACCCCAGGCTCCATGCCAGCCCCACCCAAGGAGGACCTCCATGAGTTGGATGTCAGCCTGAACTACACAGCAAGAGTGTAGTTCTCAAAAAACAAAAAGAAAAAAATTTAATTTTTTTTGTCTTTTTGAGACAGGGTCTTGCTAAGAATTTAAATTTAAAAAATGAAGTTGATAAAATCAGTGAAGTAAGACTGACCAATTTTGCACAGAAGATAGGCTCTAGATACTGAACTTTTCCAGCAGTGATTTCATTAAAACATTCAAAGGGAGTGCTCACTTCGGCAGCACATACACTAAAATTGGAACGATAAAGAGAAGATCGCCATGGCCCTTGTGCAAGGATAACATGCAAATTCCTAAAGTGTTCCATTTTTTTATTGTTTGATCAATGTTTCATGCCTATGTCTTGTAATATGAGTAAGTATGTTGAAGATACGCCATGCACTAGCCATTGTTACTCATACAGTCTTTTTTTTTTTTTTTTTTGGCGGTACTGGGGATTGAACTCAGGACCTTGTGCCATACAATCTTGTTTTGAAATTTTATAGCATTGTTTTTATTATTTTTTTCTTTAAAATAAAAATAAATTAAACATTCAGAGGGAGATTGGACTAGAAGATTTCAAGAAAGATGGCCATTTGTTCTCTGCTCCGGATGTGGTTTAAAATCACCTGCAGAGTGCTAGGCACAGTGGCTTGTGCCTGTAATCCCAGCACTCCAGGAGGCTGAGGCAGGAGGATCATGACTTTGAGGGTCATTGGCCCGGGCAGTTTAGCCATTTAGGGAGACCATATCTCAAAATAAAAAGGGCTAGGGAGAGGTCTTCTTACAGAGGCTCTGATTTCAGTCCCAGTACTATTAAAAATAAATCAGATAGGAATCCCCTGTGGAGAATTTTTTTAAAATCCATCTGCACTTGCCTGCAGGTATTCTTCATCACTGGGAAGGTAGGGTGACCAGAGAACTATAAAATTCTTCCCTGGCAATTTGGATGCGCACCAGGTTGAAAATCTCTGTTTTAAACACTGCAAGTATATGTGGCTCCTCAGGCAGTCTGGTGATACTTTCACACTGGTAAAACTGAAAACAAACCCTGGCAGAAAAAAATCACAGAACACTCTGCTGAGGGAAATGTAAACAGTTCTACCTCTTGTTTATAACATTTCTCCATACATATGCGTGTGCGTGCCAGCAGCATCAAGAACTGTTTATGAAGTGTATTCTACGTAGAAATCTGATCGTAGAAATCTCCTCCTGCCCTTTCCTCCCTCCTCTGTCCCCGCTCCCTCTCTCTTCCTATCCGAATCCCACAACCTCTCAGGATTACAAGGCCGAGGAAGACCCAGCAAAATTTAAATCTGTCAAAACAGGCCGAGGACCTTTGGGCCCAAATTGGAAGGTGCAGTTCACGCCCTCAACCGCTGGGGGGTGGGGCGCGGTATGGGTGGGGCTTGCCTGGAAGTGGGCGTAGCTGGGGCTGGGCTGAGGGACCGCCCTGAGGTCTTTCTGCTTAGTTACTGGCCTTCCTCTTGTCTGTTTCTAATATAGCAAGAACTTGTAAATCAGAAAGACTGCCCATATATGTGCGCATACAAACTGGTTACTGTCAAGTTCAAGTGGTGGGGCCTCCAGAACAAAGTGGAGAACTTTATTCACAAGGTCAGTGAGCTGGGCACATGTAAGTTGGCCAACCCCGGGAGATCATGCAACCCATGTGACCTGTACCCAAACTGGATTTCCTTTGCATGTAACTGTCATTGCTGTCCATCCAGTGTAGCACACGTGACAGGGAAACCGGAAGGGTCTTTCTGTGACAGAACTACAAATAAAACTCAGCCTCTCTTCAATCCCAGAGGCAGGAAACACCATGAGGCAAATTCCCCAGTGTTCTAAGTCACTCACTGGGCAGACCTTAAGAGTTTCATGGCCTTTTAATTTTCTGATGTATTGGAGGTTTTTGCCACATTTCACAGCAGCTGGCCACTCATAGTCTGGTGCTAGGGTCAGAGTCATGGTGAAAATCTGGGAGTTGCTTGGGGTCCTTAGGCTGGCTAGAAGTTTACAGACTGCCTGCCTTGGGGCACAAGACCCAGCTGTGAAGCAGACACCCATACTTTCTTGTCGGCTACTAGTCTTGAAGCCTCACCTTTGTAACACCTCAAGGCAGAAGGCACTGACCTATGGCTAGTTCAGATGAGCCAGCCAGGCGTCAGTTCCCCCTGCTCCCCCAGTTGTGTACGGTATGGATGTTAGTGTACAGCGAGATTGTGGGGAGGAGAATGTCACAGTGGCCTTCGCCTTCTGGGTTCTAACAAGGTCCCCTCCTTTTTATAGCAAGAGAGGCGTCTGTTTACAAATTTCCACAGGCAGCTGTTCTGTTGGCTCGATAAGTGGGTTGACCTGACTATGGACGACATTCGAAGGATGGAAGAAGAGACGAAGAGACAGCTGGATGAGGTGAGCCAGATGCCAGCAGATGCTGTGGCTTTCAGATGAATGTGTGGCTATTAAAGAGGCTGTTGTGTTGGGACGCTTCCCTGAGGGGGCTGCCCCTTGGTTCTAGGAACATATCAGGGTCTGCTGTGGGCAGAGTACACTGCCGGGCATTATGGGAACTACAAGGAAGAAAACAGCCTGTGTTTTGGAATGTGCAGTGTGGTCAGGGCCTTGGCACACCCGCAGACACAGATACGGGTGTGTGTGCTGAGTGCCAAGTGAGTAATGCCACCGCTGCTGCTGCTGCGGCTGCCTCTGCTGCTGTGATCCCTGCGTCAGGTGTGGGGGTGTGGGGCTGCAGAGCTGGAGGTGACCCTGGGAGGAGACAGGCGGCACTGATCCCCACATGCATTACCCACAGAGGACAGCAGTGCCACATGCAGAAGTTGATGGTTCTAGACAGCAGTTTTGAGTCTGGAACTTTTGCTTTTTTTATTTTATTTTTGGCCTTGGCACAGACCCCACAAGGAGAGCTCTCTGCTTCCGCCATGGGAGCCTGAAAACCCAGCTCTCCTGCCTCATTTGGGGAACCTTCCCTAAGAGGCCACTTCTAAGGAGATGGCCGGTGAAAGACACGCCTTCCTTGCATGCCTGCCAGGCCCTGGTCAGGGGCTCTTCCAGACACTCTCGCACAGCCATCACAACGCCTGCGAATTGGCAGGTGACAGAGTCAGCATAATGGCCCAATACTATCTGCCCCAGAGCCGTAGCTCACTTCCACTCCCTTGCGGTGCCATTTGGAGCCCTGTTGTCCTCTTGGGGCTAGAAACAAGGCAGGAAGCACTGTTTCTGAAAAACTGCCATCCGTTTCTCCCCCTATGCCCGGGTGGGGCTGGCAGGGAGCCCCGGGGTCCAGTAGAGGCCTTGCTTTGCAGCAGCCCCGCGCAGCTCTGTAGCAGGAAGGCCTCAGGTGAAGAAAAGCCTGGGTGTCCTGGTGCTCCATGCTTCACAGTGCTGGCCTGGGGAGACCCTGGGCCCAACACCTGCCTCCTCCTGCAGCCCCCTAGGGAGCTATTCTTACCATTCAGCGGACATTTTCACGGGCTGATTCCCAGGTGAGTAGCGCACTAGGTTCCTGCTGAAGGCAGGTGTTTAGTTATCCATCCAGGTACATTTGGCAGTAAAACTGCAGGATTGGGGGTGCATCCCTGTTTCTTCTGCAAACGATCCTGAGGAAGAGGTATACTGGAATGTCCAGGGCTGGCAACATGTCCTGTATCAGAGAGACCTAAGACTTACGGTCACCCTAGCCCTCACCAAATGCAGCATCATGAAGATTTGCATGGAGCTTAGCCTGGCCCTCAGCCACCCACTGGCCCACAAAGGCCAGTGTAACATACAGTGAGTTTATAGAAGTACTTGCTGTTGTCCTTTCACCCAGTGGAATTCAAATTCCTGCAGCTCTTAGCTTGAACTGTCCAGGGGATCTCCTGAATCTGCTTTCCTCAGATCCAGAATTGAGAGCCCTCAGAGTTACAGTTGGTTTGTCTCTTTTTCTGCCTCCCTTCCTCCCTTCTTTCCTTCCTTCCTTCCTTCCTTCCTTCCTTCCTTCCTTCCTTCCTTCCTTCCTTCCTTCCTTTTTTTCTTTCTTTTGTACCGGGAATTGAACTCAGAACCTTGTGCTTGCCAAACAAGGTGCTGTGCTGCCGAGCTATATCCCCAGCCCAGAGATGGTTTGTTTTTTAAGGTTTCTCTACTCCCTGCACTATTCTTTATTTCATGTGCACCTCACCTGTTCCTGTGTTCACCTCATGCTGGACTCTGTTTTAAGTAAAGAGCTTTCCTCAAGGACTTCAGTCAGAGGACTTCGTTGTGGGGAGCCTGAGACTTCTGAGGGTGCTGCTTGATGTATCTCTAGAGGACTCCTAGTCTCTGGGGGATAATCAGGCAGCCCGCACTCTGGGAGCCCAGCGGAGGAAGGGCTCTAGCGGGCTCTCCAGTCTATCAGCTTGCTTTACCGTATCCCTTCCTATTCGGTGTTTACCTGCTTTGCCCCTAGCTGAACCTGAACTTCCACATCCAGGCTCCCTCAGTGCTTCCAGAGAGGGAACCTCCCGGCTTTTGCTGTGACAGAAGAGTGGTGATCTGTTGATATGATCAGTTGATTCAGAGAGCAGAATGGGCCAGCCTGTTCTCTATTCAGACTTTAAAACACAGCTTCTCTTCCTGACCCCGCTGGGATCCCTACCCCCACAGGGGCCTTTGCCCCAGCTCCTGAGCCTGGAGAAAAGCTGCCCAGATCGGTCTGCTCTTGCTTGGCTCCTGTCCTAATGGGCTCCTAGGTCTCAGCCACTGCGGCTCGGTGGATGAGTTACTGTTTGTGCCTCCTCTTCCCACCTTGTGCAATGCTGCCATCTCTTTTTAAAATTTATTTATGCATACACGTTTGGGATGCATGGCTGCTTTCCTTGCTGTGTTTGATACACATACATGACACATCTTAACTTTTTATGTTCCCTCCCGCTGCCCTGCTGCCATCTCTGACCTGCTGTTGGCACCTCTTTTGTTGTCTTCATGGCGATAGAGGGACAGTTGCTTTATTTTCATCATGCTAGGCTTTGGGGAGGCATAGAGGTAGATGGAGATAGGTTAATCTCTGATCTGTTGCTAGTTTGCAAGAGGAATTATGTCCATTTTCTTAAAAACAAAGCATAGTAGTCTGCTGGGAGTTTTGAAGGGTCACTAGAAGGCCACAGTCTGGACTGCACCAAACCTGGGGGGATGGGCCCACTATTCTTGGGTGAAGCTCAAAGACTTGCAAAAGAAGGGATCAAGAGATTAGTTCTTTGCTCTAAAAAGAAAAATGTCAGGAGATTGTACTGTAGGAAAGCAGCTTCCTACCCCATGCCCCTTCTACCTCTGTTTTCTGTCTCTCTTCTCTTTCCTTTTCTTTCTTCCATGTTTTTATTCTTTACAGGTTTATAATGTTAAAATTGGAAGGAGGTCCCGTGAAGGTATATGTCTACTGCCTAAGCCCTCTCTGTAGCTTTCCCACCAGCCTATGCTTGATGACCTGCTGTAGTAGTGAATTGACTATCTGCTGAACATGGTGGCAATAAAAATACATATTGATTGATTGATTGATTGTCTTTTTGAGACAAGGCCTCAGTATGCAGTTCAGGCTGGCCTTGAGCTCACTTTGTAGCCTGGGCAGGTCTTGAACTTGCAACAATCCTCCTGCCTCAGCTTCCTGAGTGCTGGGTTTACAGGTGTGCACCAGCTCGCCCTGCAAAAATATTTTTCTTATTCATAGAAATTAATATTTAGCATCCTACTCTATGCCTGACATGTATGGTAAGAACTTTGTGTGTGTTATGTCAGCAACTTCACATGGCCACCTATAACTATAGGTACTGATTTAATTTTATACATAAAGTAAGACTTGGGTTATTGCTGAGTGTGGTGGTGCACGCCTGTAATCCTAGCACTTAGGAGGCTGAGGCAAGAGGATTGTTGCAAGTTTGAGGCCAGCCAAGTCTACAAAGTGAGTTCAAGGCCAGCCTGAACTGCGCAGTGAGACCCTGTTTAAAAAAAAAAAAAGACAAAAGAAATTAAAGTCACCTTATAGTTCACTGAATAAGTACCTCCTGGGCCTTTGGCCACTAAACTCTGTAGACATAGAGTAAGAAGAGATAACTCATTATTTAAATTTTAAGAAAAGCCGGGCACAGTGGCCCATACCTATACTTACAGCTACTTGGGAAACTGAGATAGGGAGATCTCAACTGTGAGGCCAGACTGGGCAAGTAAGCAAGACCTTGTCTCAAAATAAAAAGGGCTAAGGGTATCACTCAGTGGCAGAGCATCCCTCTGTTTGATGCCTAGTATTACAAGAGAAAAAAAATGAAGGAGACTTGTCTCCCTGCTTATTGCCCCCAGGACATTTGCTGAAAAACACCAAAGAGACTGACGCTGTGTGTACGGCTAGGATCTGCCCTCCTAGAATCTGCAGCACTTCCTCTCCTGCCTGCCCCAGATCTTCCTCTGTATGTCCCTGTCTCCATGATTTCTCTGATCCCTCCACAGCCCATCCCTTTGCTCAACTGGCCCCTGCCTTGGGAGCTATCTTGAAGCCTCTTTGTAGCTGGTCTTATCCATAAGTTGGATGTGAATGTGTACGTCGCCTGACTCCTTCCTTGGTGAGGGCCCCAGCTTCCTGTGGCTTTCTGACTACTGAGTCACTGTCTGCTTAAGTGTTCAACACTGGACAGGTCACTCCTGTGGAGACGTGTCTGGCAGGACACTACACCCCAAAGTTCCCAGCTTGGGAACATACTAACCAGCTAGAAGTGCTGAGAATTAGGCTGATGAGGAGAAACCACAGTATGTAGCTCAGTTGCTGGGCCAAGGGGATCAGAACCTCCGATTTTCATAGCATCTTTGGAGACAGGCTAGGGCTTTTAAGGCTTATGGAGCTCTCCGTCTGGAGGATGACAGTGCCCTTCTATGTAACGAAAACTGGGTTAAATAACCCTAAGTTATTGCAGGCTGATCAGGCCGCAATCTCCCAAGCAAGTGGTCAGATGAAGGCTTAAATAAACGAGACAGTGGAATATGATTTCAGGGCTTCCAGTAGGGACTAATTCTCTTCCAGCTTTGATATTCTCTGAATTAGCCAAAGGCTTTTCTGGGTCGCCCATATTTAATAGGTTTACAAATAAAGGAGGGGGAATATTGAAGAAAATGCAGGAATCTGGGCAGGACTTGGGAATCCTTTCAAAGACTCCTCCAAGTAATACTGTGTTAATTTAGGAGAACTATGTAATCTCCAGGAAGGCCTTCACAGCAGGGGTGAAGTGCCTGCAGCTGCAGTCTCCTTGCGGTAAATAGGTTAATATTAAGCCCTGCTCAAAGTCACTTTGTAGTGGTCCCCAACACTACAGTCTTTTGGTTTTGGGGGTCAAACCATGAGCACTCTACCACTAAGACACCCAGCCCTTTATGTCAGTGTAAAACATTTGTCAAATAATGAAAACTACACAACTACTGAGCTGAGTTTGGTGGCACGTGTCTGTGTTCCAGGGCTCTGGGAGCTTGAGACAAAAGGATGGCAAAGGCCTGGCGTGGTGGCACACCTGTAATCCCAGTACCTGGGAGGCTGACGCAGGAGGATTGTTGTGTTTGAGACCAGCCTGGGCT
Organism: Dinomys branickii; assembly: GCA_004027595.1. NCBI lineage: Eukaryota > Metazoa > Chordata > Mammalia > Rodentia > Dinomyidae > Dinomys > Dinomys branickii. The sequence goes on from PVLD010000833.1 coordinate 126,803, forward strand.
ACAAAGTGAGCTCAAGGCCAGCCTGAACTGTATAGCAAGATCCTCTCAAAATCTCAAAAAGACCCCCCACCCCCCAAAAAATTGGCAAGTTCAAACTCATCCTGGGCAATTTAGTAACTTAGTAGGACTGTGTCTGAAAATAAGAAAAGGCCTGTAGATGTACCTCTGCAACAGCTCAATCCCCAGTACTGGGAGGGGGTAAAAACAATATACATTTTTGTGTATTTTCTGAGTCTTTCTACACACTTAGTGTTGAGTGTAACACCTATTACCCATTATTTATCTTACTTCTCTGAGCATTATAATAAAGGCTTTCTTACTAACAAAGCTTTTTGCCAGGCATGGTGGCACATGTCTGTAATCACAGCTATGCAAGAGGATAAAGCAGGAAGATCACGTGTTGGAGGTCAGCTTGGGCAACTTAGCACAACCTTCTCTTAAAATTTAAAAATATAAAAAGACTTGGGATGTGGCTTAGTGTCCCTGGGTTGGGGGGCACCCCTACCTTTTTTTCTTTTTTTTTTTTTAATGATTCTGAGGATTGAACCTGGGGCCTCAAACATGGTAAACATACATTTTATCTCTAACCTTTACCCTAGCCCCCAAATTTCATTACAAACATGTTTACAACTGTAAAATGTGTTGCTCTGTACTCTGTTGTGGTCTTTGGTGATTTTTTTTTTTTTTTCTTTTTTGGGCAATGGGGGTGGATACCAAGAATTGACCTCAGGACCTTGCACTTACCAGGCGGGTGTTTGTGCTGCTGAGCTATATCCCCAACCCTGTTTAATTTTTCTTAATAGTTTTAGGTTCTCACTGTGATGAAATCTTTATGTATTTGGGTTTTTGATATATGAATTGGTAATTAGGATTATTTCCTTAGGATAAATTGCCACGGATAGAATTAAAGAATTTAAGGGCCCTATTATTTATTACCAGCTTTCTTGTTGATTTGAAAATAGCAAGTGTTTCAAACCTGTATTTCATTTTGTTTTGTTTTGTTTTTTGAGATGGTGTCTCACTATACAGTTCAGGCTGGCCTTGAACTCTCTGTGTACTCCAGGCTGACCTCAAACTCTCAGCAATCTGCCTGCCTCAGCCTTTTAAGTGCTGGGATTGCAGGTGCATGCCACCATGCCTGTCATTCTCTGTGGGAACTGATGTGCAGCTCTCTTGCAGTGTATCAATAAACACTAACTTCTTTATAGAAAAGACAAAAATAGGATTGGCATTTCTGTTTTCATGTTCTTCGAACATATATAAAGCTTACATTGGCTAGGTCTGAGCAACACCATGATCACATAAATTTCTCATGTCATACAGGCCCCAGGAAATGGGAAATAACCATTCCTAGGCTATTTTGTAATAAGAATAAAATAATTATTTCAGTGGCACCCTCTGGGGAACCTCATCTCTCATAGCAGGGAAGCTCTCTAGTTCCTTGGTAGGAAGTCCTGTCTTACTAAGAGCCAGAGAAGGGAGAAGATGGCTCTGCATGGTATATAAGTAAGATGTTGAAAGGTGGGGCCTGTGACAGAGGTACAAAGGGTGTGGTGTGGCTTTGGCTGTGTGTGCACCACATTCTGTGGAAGTTTACATTGTGTGCAAAAACTGCCCCCCTCAACAGCACTGAGAAGGCAGGCTGTAATCATGGTGGATTTCGTCTAGCATCAAGAGCCCTCAACTTTTTTTTTTTTTTTCTGTTCCAGATGAGACAAAAGGACCCAGTGAAAGGAATGACAGCAGATGACTAAAGCCACCCCTCCCCTTTCTGCACTGTATGTACTTTATTTCTCACTGTGCATGTCATAGAAGCAAAAAATCGGTTTGGGTCCTCAAGGTCTCAGCAGCCCACGATGGAGTCAGCAAGCCGACTTCATCACTCATCTCTCACTCTAGTCGTGATGACTCCATGTTTCCCAGTGAGCTCTCGGGCCGCCACTGAAAAGGATTATGGCCTTTAAGACATTTCCAAGAAAAGTCGTATAAAGGACCACGCAGATAGACATGGACAGGGTGGTAAGGGCTGGGCCGTGGACACAGAAGCAAAGCTTCTGTGCTGTCAGTCCCCTCTTGCCACTTGAGCCATGTCAGGTGGACACTGGCGTGACGGTGCACATCCGGTACTCATGTCGGCTATTCCACACTGCCCAGTACTGGCATTCCCTGCCCTTCCCTTGAAAAGATCTGCTGGCCAAACAGCTTTTATAAGCATTCATTGTTGTGTTTGGTTCTTCATTTCCTTCTTTGTATCCTTGGCCTCATATAAGTAACTGTCCTCGATAGAGGCCAACATCATTCAGATACAGGGGAAATGCTTCTGCCCAGGTCCTGGGGCCAGGAGGGGAGTGTCCCTTGCTTCATATTGTCGCTTCCCCAGGTCACTTCCTCCTGTTAGCTCCCTGTGCGGTCTCCCTGGTGCTCCGCACACCTGCAGACTAACGTTACTCTTGCAGCTCAGAGTGGTCATTAATGAAAAACATGTCCCCGCTCTCAGATTGAGAAAATGATTTCGTCAAATAAAAAATTGGCTGTCCTTTAGCACCACTGATGCCGACCTCTGCATGCTCTTGCTGTTTTGTGTTCTTAGAGCAGCTTCTGGGGGTCAGAAGTGTAGGAGTAAGTGGGTTCTTGCAACGCCAGCCTCCTAGTCACTGCCGGGGCCTCAGTGTCCTCCCCTCCATCCCCATCTCCAGCAGCTGCTGCCCTTCTGGCTTTTGAAATTCCTCTACTCACAATGACTTACAGTGTGCTCCTGCCTTCCTCTGTTGCCTCCTTAATAATTGTATTTCTCTTCTAGTTTTGCAAGACAGTGGTCAACAGGAAGGCCCAGCAGCTCCACCCTCCTGAGTGACAGGCCATCTTCGGACGCAGCCTTTCTATTCCTATTCTTCGGGCAACTTCTGATCCTTTACTGTAGCTAATTCTAGATACCCTTCAATATTGTGAACAAATAGACCGTCCGGTATTACAGAGCCCATGTATGCAGGAGCCTGCTCCTCAGAGCTATATGACAAGTAGGTTGCTGTATTTACAGCTCCTCCCTCTCTCTATCGTGTTCTGACCCGTTTCTGTGTGGTTTCTCCTCCCTTTGTTTCCAAGTGACATTTTTAGTCTTTCAAAATAGCTGCCTTTTGTGATGTGATTTAAGTTACTTTGTTTTCAACCTTGGGATAAATTAATATTTTTGCTTCCTGGGCAGATCTTTGCAATTTTGAGTGCACACTTGGAGAGAGAGGACGAGTTAGAAATACAGAACTCCCACCCTTCCAGTTCTGCAGAGTAGCAGCGTGGCTTCATAACTCTGACCTCTGCTCCCATAATGTGTTGTCAGAATGCTCTGAGACCAAGGAGGCCCAGCCAGTCTCTGTTTCAGAAAATTTAACAAACATGAATAATTCCTGCCCCAGTCCTTGTATCTCTGGCCACTATTCTTAGAAACAACTGCAGCTTCTTGGCCCTCCTGTTGCCCATCCTGTGTGAATCATTCTGCAAAGCCTGCAAGACACTCCAGCCACCTCTCCACCTGGAGGGACTTGTCCAGTGTGGCCCTTAGAATTGAGTCTGTCCCACAGATACTGATTTGTCTGACCCCGAGGAGTTTTATATGTCCATCTCCTCTTCCCTTTTGGGCTGGTGCTGCCACTCAGCAATAATCCTCTCTTCTCTGTGCTTTCTTAGATCCCTATCCTCTGTCTTTGAGGTTGGTTAGAATGCAAGAGTCTTGATCTCTTCATGCTGCCCACAGTGAGCATGTAAAAAGCTTTCTTTTCCAGCAGAACATGCACCCTCGTCTCCAATCATTGGAAAGGAATTTGAAGAAAAAGAACCCAGCTCATCCTGCCCCCAGGCTGAGTTCTGTCCTGGACAATCAAAAGCAAGCAGTGACCCTAGTGTAGAATTTTACCAAAGTAGGCTGGAGAAGTCCAAGTTCTCGGGCAGTGGAGTGTGCTGAGTGTCTCCTAGTTCCTACAGCTTGGCAGAAAATGAGAATGCCTTCCTGGTGGGAGAATCTGAGACAGCCACAGTGTCATCTGACTGTTCCCAACCCTGTGAAGTGTGTCAGCCTGAGTGTGCAGTCAGCCAGCCCCATGCTAGCCTGGGTGCCTCTTGCTGAGAGAGACCAAATCTCCCTTGGGGGAGTGAGAAGTGGGATGAGATAATTTATCCTTATGTTTTTATCAGTTTGTTTGCCTTACCTTACTCATTTCTAAGTGCAATAAGGGAGTGTCTCACAGGATTGCACCTGGGACATCGTGATGGATGGTTTCATGTGGCCTTCCTGGCACAGAGCAGACAGAATCGGACCTTGCAGCGTGCTTAGCTCTGACCTTCACTGAGGTCCCTTTGGGACCAGAGACGTCCTCTTACAGGCATTTTTCTTCTGTACATCTCCTCACTTTGCTGGGTCCTTAATAATGGACCTGGGAGTTCAGTTGTGATTAACATCTCAACTGCTACTAGTGTGTATGATTGGGAAAGTTGGAGAAGAGGCATTCCACCTACAGGAGAAAAATGTAAATGTTTTCTCACAAGCTCTGTATTACCTATTAATTATATTTGTGCTTAAAGACTTTCCTTCTTCATTCTTCAACTAGGTGAAGTCCAGATGTGAGTTAACTCGGGAGAAAATGATACCATACGCAGACTTTTGTTAATGTGGGGCGAGGGTCAGCAGGTGTTAGCCTCCTTCCCTCAGCTCTGGGAGATCCACACAGATCACATCCGCTCTGACGGGGGCTCACTATCTGCCTTTTCCCTGGCTCAAGCACCTCCACTCATTCCCATTCCCACCCCAACTGGAAGCATCCGTACAAGCTGAGCTACAGTTTGCTGAGATCAGTTTGCTGAGATCAGCCTGCATCGGGGGCTCCCGCCCACATGAAGGAGGAGCATCCCTGGTGTTCTGCACTCATGGGTGGCGCTGCTGCTGGGCAACGGTGTTGGCTTCTTTTAAGTACCCCCTTCCCTTTTCATGCACCCCAAACTGCCTAGCACTCAGAGGGGCTTCCAAGCAAAGGCTCAGCTCCAGATGGAGACTACCTAAGGGTGCACTACACCCCTGCAGACCAGCAAAGTCTCAGCTCCAGGTGGAGAATGCCTAAGGGTGCACTACACCCCTGCAGACCAGCTGCTTGAGGTAGACTTGCAAGGTCTCAGTCCTAGCTGAAAGCAGCGGTGCCTCTGCATGAGGGCTGCCGGGCTCTGGCCTCACCAAGAGAGGCTGAGGACAGGGGTCAAGTGTTGCGGGCATGTATCTATCTTCCCAAGTTCTCCTTTTTCAGTCCCCACTGGGACTTACTTTGGTTGGTTCCTAGTGCTACTTTTACGAACTACACTTTGTAGAACTGATTAGATTACCTTGTTTATTTAATGTGAGTTTGTGCCTTTTTGTCTCAATCTTCCAATACAGGTATATTGGGAAAAAAAGCAGTCTAATAAAATCCTAGACAGAGCTTTCTGGAGTCCAGCTTACTTTTCTTTTGTCCATTTTAAAATTTAGTAGCACCCTCAAACTCTTACTGCTATGCCCTCTCCCACTTTACCAGGGCAGGATTAGGAGAAGGTACAGTGAAAATTGTATGAAAATTTATGCAGGTGGTTTCCACTAATTAAAATATCCCCTTGTCAATTTATCTACACAGCATTGTATAGCTAAATGCAGTTCAGGCATTTTTTAGTGGCAGTGTTTCCTTGGTGCTTTCTGCCCTTCTGCTCCACATGTGCCTCATCCACCCTACCTAGTGCAACATTTATTTATGGTAGGAAGGGTTTTTTTGGTGGTGGTGATGGTTTTTTTGGTTTTTGGTTTTGCTTTTTGTCTTTTTGAGACAGGATCTCACTGTGTGGTTCAGGCTGGCCTTGAGCTCACTTTGTAGCTCAGGCTGGCCTGGAAGTCTGAAGGATCCTCCTGCCTCTGGAGTGCTGCACCATGGAGGGCTTAAAATCAGAAAGTCCTAACTTTTTTTTTTTTTTTTAAGACGGTATTCCTACTCTTTCTATGTATTCCAGGCTCATCTCCAACTTCAGGTGATCCTTCTACGTCACCTCTTGAATGCTGGGATTACAGGCCTAAAACAGACTTTAAAAACCACCATTTGGGAGGCTGAGGCAGGAGCACCATCACCAGGGCCAGCCTGAACTACAGTGAGACCCTGTCCCAGAACCAAAATAAATGAATGAAAATAAAGTAGTAGTCCTTGGCCAAACATAGTGGGACACGCCTATAATCCTTGTTCATGGGAGCCGGAAGCAGGAAGAGCACCTCAAGTTTGAGTTCAAGGCCAACCTCCCTGAACTATGTAGCGAAATCCAGCCGGGGACTGTGGGAGATCCTTAACTTTAATCTGGCATCAGGGTTTGAGAACTTTACGAAGCTTATTTGTAAAATTCTGTCTTTCTGAGGGAAAGTCGTGGCTCTCAGTGGAATCCCATGTAGTCTCGCTCTGTCCCCAAAAAGATTTAAAGGAAATTGTAGTTTTTGTTTTTAAGGAGGAAAGGTTTATTTAGCTCACAGTTTGTAGAGGTTTCAGTCCATGGCTGGCTGCAAGGCAGGGTGGCACATGGCAGAGGGCAACAGCTCGTGGCAGCCGGAGCAGCAGAAGGCAGCAAAAGTGATGAGGGACAGACAATGGGACAGGGCTTTTTTTCCCCAAGTTTATTTCATGTTTACTTTTAAATACAGACCAAGTATAAGTTAGCATTGAAATTATTTTTCATTCATTAAGAATCCAGGAACCCCATGAATACACTGCAACAGGTAAAACGAGTTCAAAAAGCCAGGGCTTGAAAAAGGACAGGCGCACCGTGACCAACATAAGACTGCCTCTGTTAGAGTGGAGACTAGATCAGAAGCACAAGTGACTGCGTGGCCCCTTCCTGGTCTGGGCGGCGGGAGCGGGAGGGAAGACAGCACTGAAGCCGGGTCCCTAAACCGCAGAAACTCCTGCAAGCGACTTCCGCCGGAAGATGCCCCCTTTTCGACACCCCCCCCCGCGCGCAGGGCAAGCTGGGAGTGGCGGGGGGTGGGGCTCCGGGGCTGGCCACTTGCTCCTCCTGTTGGGCCTTGTTACGTCGAATTCTATTGACAGGCGAGACACCTTCCGGGTCCCCGTACCGCGGCTCTGAGCTGGTAGCCATTTAGCATCTGTTGGAGAGTCCCGCCTCTTTTCCTAAAACGCAACACCCAGAACCCTCGGCATAGCAAGACCCGCCTCTTACGGAAGCCGAGGCGGACTGTCAGAATCCGGAACAAAAACAACCAGGAACTAGTGAGGCTTCCGAGTGGTTGCTCGGGAGGGGACCAGCATAGACAAGGAGACGTGGGGATGATGGCCGCTGAGAGCCAGCAGAAGCTGTCTGAGGCAAAACCGATGAAGCTCAGGTAAGGAGAACACCTGCGAGCTGGCCGACCTGGTCGGCAGAATCGCTGGCTGACGCCCTATAGGGATGGCGGGTCTTTGGACAGAGCCAGACGAGGAGAGAATGGGCGGGCCCATTATACGGTTGCCCACCTACACTCTTCCAGACCAATGCCAAGTGGAATATATAGGGTCTGTGGCTCGCGCCTTCCCTAAATTTTGGCTCTCGGAGCTCGTTCCAGCCGGAGCGCCTCGTACAAGGGACCCTGTTGGTCTTTGGAAGAGAGACTTGTGCTGGGCCATTAAAGACATGATGCGTTCGCTCCTTAGCTCTAAACTAGAAGCCTTAGTCCTATTTTGAAAATCAGTTACATACACCCTGGGGATCTGCCAGATCCCTTTATGACCTCTGAAAATCAAAATCAGATTTAGATAAGTTCTTTTAATAAGTGAAGCCTGATCTCATGCTTGCTCTTTCACGAAGAACAACGTTAATCACCAACTTACTGTAAGTCACGATGCTGGAGTTTACTGCTAATCTCAGACTTGAGTGTGGGGACAAGAAATCCTGACGTTTGTTCTCCATCCAGGAAGAAAAAGTCCCTGGGGAAACAAGGAGCCTTTGAGTAAGAGGGCTGCCTTCCTTAATCCTTGTTGGACAGCAGGGGGAGATCGTAAACAAATGAAGTACATAATCTCATCTTTCCAGAGAAGGTGTTTTTTGTATTATTTTGTTTACATTCAAGGGAGAGGCAGGAAGTTGCTTTAAGCTGGCCAAGAATTTTCTTCAAGTCATGCTTTTTAGGACATGAACCTCTAAGAACAAGGCCTAGTGGAGAACACATGTGTTGAACCTCCCCTTTCCTCCCAGCCCCCAGCCTCCCCTGGTCCCATGCTGGATCTTCGCCTGCTTCAGGTACTCTTTCTCACAGTATTCTTGAGAGTCACAGGAAGTTTGGTGGCTGTTCTTGATCTCTGCAGAGTCTGCACCTGCTGCCGAATCTGTACTCAGCCTAGGGCTTCCTTGGAGTGTTGCTGGAGTTGTTAACCAACTCTTCAAATCGTGTGTGGTGGCACATATCTATAATCCCAGCACTTGGGAGACTGAGGCAGGAGGACCAATGCAAGGCCATGCTGGAGGCCAGCCTGGGCTATCTAGTAAGTTCAAGGCCAGCCTGAACTACATGGTGAGACCCTGTCTCAACCCCACACACACACACACACACACACAAAAGTTCTTCAGATCTCATTCCTCTGGCCTCTGACAGAACATAGTATTATTGAGAGCCACTGATCTAGTTCTTTTGTATGAAGCTGAGATAAATAATGTTATCCAGTTAATGACTGCCCAAGAGAGGGTAGACTCTTGAGAGAGAGGCTGAGAAACCAGTTGTTTGGACACTTCTCTTCAGACTCCCTAAAGGCGTGGTGGAATTTGTTGAGTTACAGGGATCTGCAAGCAAGGGAATATAATGTGATCTGTTATTTTTGAAATTCCCTTGCTCTAGTAGCTCAAGACCTCTCACAAGCTACAGTCTGAACCTGAACCCTGGGATCTGCATAGTGGCCTTAGGAACCCCTGAGTTGGTGGGAAGGAGTAGGAAGTTATTGACTGACACGTAGATAGGTGATCATTTAAGTGCAGAGGGCTAGAAAAGCTGATAGGTTAATAAGCTCCTGGCCATTCAGCCCCCCCATCCTTTCCTTTGCTTATAAGCCTGTGGGTTTCCTTTGGCAGCTCTGCTACTGTTGGCAGCACCGGTGCAGCCACGTGTGGGCAGCTGTGGGCCTGCATGGAGAATCCAGTCCAGTGTAGATCCCTGCTTCAAGGGATAAAAGTGAAGAGGAAAACCATTGCTCCTCCTTCCACCAGATGCAGAAACACATCTCCCCTTATGATACAGTGGACTGTGCGATAGCCATTAGCAGGCCCAGAGCCTTGTCCATTATCTTGACAAGATCTTAGCCCAGTCCTCCATGGCTTCCCTTTGCATCTTTTCCACAGCATTCATGTTGTGACATGGAATGTGGCCTCCGAAGCACCCCCTCTAGACCTCAGTGATCTGCTTCAGCTGAATGACCCAAACCTGAACCTGGACATGTATATCATTGGGTAGGTAACTGTAAGGCCCTGTCATCCTTCTGATCCTGTGGGGGACTTCTGTAACTTACCTTCCTTGCTATGGAGTCTCAAGGTGGGGTGTTTTTAGCCTCACTGGGGCCAGTCCAGTGTCTCTTGTCCTGGATCATCAGTGGCCAGATGTTGGAGACTAGCAGCCAAATAGGGAGGGGAGAAATCATGGCCATCAGAACAGGGCTGGAAAGTCTGGGAAGGGCAGTACTAAATGTCTTTGAATGCCGAGTATGGTGGCATACTGTAACCCCAGCACTTAGGAGGCTGAGGCAGGAGGATTATCTCAAGTTTGAGGCCAACCTAGCCTGCATAGTAAGTTCAAGGCCAGCCTGAACTATGTAGCAAAACCCTATCTCAGAAAACTAAGGGGAGGGCCAGGCATATAGCACAGTGGCACAGCGCCTGCCTGGCAAGCGCAAGGTTCTGAGTTCGATTCCCAGTACCCCCTCAAAATTAAAAAACAAAAATCAAGGGGAAGAAAATGTTTTGGGGAGAAGGTAGTATCCTCTTCTGACCGGGGATGGTCAGTTTGCAGGAAGTGAACTCTGGGATCATAAGTCTCCTTTCCGACACTGCCTTTGAAGACACGTGGAGCAGCTTCCTCATGGATGTGCTTGCCCCTCTGAGCTTCATCAAGGTAATTTACATGTTCATGAGGGATGAAGAAAATGTCACTGCTGCTGACCCCCATTGTTTGGTCTGATGTGTTCTTCCCACTTCCCACTCAGCTATTTATGCTGTTTCCCATTTATTAAAAGGTTTAAGCCTCACTCTCGCTGGCCCCCGGGGGCTCTTGCCAGCCTTGTGGCTTTCCAAGATGCCCTGATCCAAGCGAGGACTCTAGGGGTTAGTTTCACACCTATTTGTCACCTTGGGAGAACTAGTGCAGGTGCAGCTAAGATTACTAATGCCAGAGTACCTACCTCTGCCTCGCCCTCCAGTTTCTACCCATTGCCCAACCTGAAATCTCCAAGCATAATAATTGCTGCCACTTATAGAATGCTTATTTGGTGTTAAAGATTAAAAATAAACCCTTTTTTTTCCTCCCATGCTTTTTTTTTTTTTTTTTGTCTTTTTTTAGAGAAGGTCTTGCTGTGCAGTTCAGGCTGGCCTTGAACTCACTTGGTAGCCCAGAGCTGGTCTCAAACTCGCAACAATCCTCCTGCCTCAGCCTCCCAAATGCTGGGATTACAGTGCACCACCACGCCCGGCTTTTCTCCTGTGTATTAAAGGTTGAACCCAGGGCCTTATGCACACTAGACAAGTATTCTACCACTGAGGTTCATCTCCAGCCCTATTTCAGAGTTTATTTTGAAGCAAAGTTTTGCTGAGTTGCCCAGACTGTCCTCAAATTTGCAATCCTTCTACCTCAGCTATAAATAAACTTCTCACATACATTATTTTAAAATCTTAACAGAGCTCTTGAAATGGAGGTATCTTGCAGATAAAACTAAGGTTCAGAAATCATAGGCTATTTGGTATTTGAATCTAGGTCTTTCAAATTTTATAGCCCAAGTTCTAAATTACTGTGTTTCATTGCTCTACTAGTGAGCTGTAAGGCTTAGAGGTATCCCATGTTTAACCTGCTGATAGCAGAAGATATCCTCTGATCAGAGGGGACATCTGGTCATTTGACATGCAGGTCAAACCCCTGGAGGTCAGGAGGTTAGGAAAGGGGAGATCGGGAGCCAGGTATGGTGGTGCGCACTTGTAATCCCAGCACTTGGGAGACTGAGGCAGGAAGATTGTGAATTCAAGTGCAACCTAGGCTACATAGGGAGTTTCAGGCTAGCCTCCACTACAGACCATGTCTCAAAAAGTTAAAAAAAAAATTGGCTGAGCGTGGTGACACACTCTGTAATCCCTAGCACTCAGAAGGCTGAGGCAGAAAGATCACCACACGCTGAAGCCCAGCCTGAACTAAATTGCAAGACCCTGTCTCAAAAAAAAAAGAAAAAAACAGAAAAGGGATGATAGATAGGTTCTTAATGTGAGAGGCCGGACGGTGAAACTTTAGACCTTGTAGAGTCCACAGAAGGCTCTAGGTTGCTGCATCTTCTTTCTGCCTTGCACCCTGCGGGTGAAACATGCTCCCATTCAAAGCACCTTGTTTACAGCTTCTTGGAAATGCCCCAGATCTTTTTGTTTTCTACTCAAGGTGATTCCTGTTCTTCATTCTGTTACCACGGTTGGACATGTAGCTGAGTGGTACAGTGCTAGCCTAGCATGCACAAAGCCCTGGGTTCAGTCCCCCGCACCTGGGTGGGAGGTTGCCCTGCTCTCTCTGAGGATGCTAGAGTGAGAGCTGTGCGTCCTTAAAGGACAAGAGGGAATGTAAGACTCAGTTCTCTTGCAGGAGGATCGCCACAAGATTGAGGCCAGCCTGGGCTACATAATGAATTCAAAGCTAATCTGAACTACACAATAAGACCCATATCAAAAAAAAAAAAAGTTCCCACCCCACCCTAGAACAAGAGATTATTCTTCCTGCTGAGGCTGGAAAATGCCAGGCTCTTGTTTCCTTCCTAATGGACTCCAGGCCTGTCCCTACAGACTTGGAGCTAGATCCTCATGGAGGGCTAAACCACCTCTCTCGGCACTCTTTCCCTTCCCAACAGGTCTCCTTGTGCCTTGGCTAATTGGCAAGGGATTGGTAGGATGGAAGAGCCAAGGAAACCAGCTCAGCCTGTAGTGGGGACACTACCCATTCCACCCATGCAGCTTCCCAAGGCTGGGTGGGCAGCCTAAGGGCCAGACACCAAAGTGAATGCTGCTCCTTGCCCCGCCCGAGAACTGAGGTTCACAGGCAACCCCTCTCTATGGTCTGTTCTTTGGGTAGGGACTTGCCGCCTACAGGCTGAGAAGCATGGGCTGACCCCTTTTGCTCCTTTAGGGCTTCCCCCTCCCGCCAGCCCTTTCTTCAGTACCTCCTACTTCACTTCCCCCAGCTGGAATTTCCCCTGAAGTCTCTTGCTTTTCCCCACAGCCCCAGCCTTTCTCCCAGTCTGACTCTGTTACCCCCCAAGCCCATCCTCCTTACCCCTCACTTCCTCCTGTTCCTTCACAAAGTAGAATGGTCTTTAGGGTAGAGCCCAGTGCCCTAAACCTGGTCTGTGAGTTAAGATTAAGCTCAAATCTGTTGCTGAACTGTGGGAGTCAGTATCTCATAGTCCAGCCCAAGTGGGGGTGGGAGTGGTGTTGAGGACATTTATAACATCTTCTGGCCAACCTCAGGTTCTAACGCTTCCCTCACTCATTGCTGAGTTTGGGGTTCCCCCTGCTTTGAGTCTTCCACTATGCTAGGGTTTCTAGCTTGTGGGATCAAGTTTCATAATTCCTGGAAGGCCCCAGTACACTCCCCACCCGGGGATTTCCTTCTTGGCCTCTGCACCTACTGCTCCGGAAACAACTACTTGGATGGTGGGTGTAGGCAGCCTGAACCTGAGAGAGACTCACTGGCTGCAGCCAGTTCCCACGCCACCCACTGCAGCTGCAGATAGTGGCATTTTGAGAGTCCTAGAATAGTCCTACTGGTTCCTTAGTCTCCCTGAAACTCAGTCTCGCATGTACAAGACAAACAGTGACTCCTTAGGTGGTTGGTGAAAGGATTACATGAGATCCAAGTACTTTAGTAGACGTTACTCTCCCAAACGTGCAAACGTACATCCTTTATACTCACTCTCACACCCAGTGCATTGCCTTCACAGACATCCAGATGCACACAATCTATAGTTACTTATGGGGGTAACCTCTTCTGTAGCATTTTCTCTCTGAGCTAGAACATGTACAGAAAAAGAGTGCAGAAAGGAAGTGTACATGTGGGTGTGCGTGCTTCAGTGGTGGTGCATGCTTGGGTAGACTTGTGAGGCTGAGGGATTACAAGTTCAAAGCAAGTCTGGGTAGATGAGTGAGACTCTGTCTCACTGAAAAAGGGGTGGACTGGGGATATAGTTCGGTAGTACAATACTTGCTACCATGTGTGAGGCCTGAATTGCCCAGTACCACACATACACACACAGAGTACAGTTTCATGGATTTTATGCACACATGCATACCCAGGCTATCATGAGTGAGGTCAAAATACAGAATACAGTGGCATAGTGCCTGGCTAGCAAGTGTGAGGTCCTGAGTTCAATCCCAGTACCCCCAAAAGAAACAAACAAAAAACTAAACAAAGTAATGAACGAGCTAGGTGTGGTAGCGGACACCTGTAATCTTAGCACTTGGCAGGCTGAGGCAGGGGGATCGCTGTAAGTTCAAGGCCAGCCTCAGCTTTATAGTGTGTTCAAGGCCAGCCTAAACTACATAGGGAGACCTTGTATCCAAAGGAAAGGAGAGGAGAGGGGAGGGGAGGCGAGAGGAGGGGAAGGGAGGGGAAGGGGGAAGAGGAGGGGAGAAAGGAGGCAAAGAAGGAAGAGAACGTTTCCATTATTCTAAAAGCCTCTGTCCATGTCCCATTGTCGTCGTCATCGTCACCATCATCGTCATGTCATCCCGTCCCCTCCCCCCCGCAATGTAGGCACTTTTAAGAATCCTTGAGGCCAGACAGTGGCCTATGCCTGTATTCCGAGCTACTTGGAACACTGAGGCAGAGGATTGCAAGCTTAAGGCGGGACGGGGCAACACAGCAAGGCTACATTTCAGGAAATATAAAAACAGAATCCTTGAACCAAAAAATAATGGCTATCAGCTCTTCCCAGCATCTGTGACATAGTATTGTTCCTGCTCCATCATGGTACAGTAGGCTGAGCTGCTTGCCAGTACCCAAGAACCCCAGGCGGCGTCAGTGAGAAGAGCGCCTAGCATGTACGCGGCTAGGGCTGAAGAGTTAGTGCCCCCGTAATGGCGGGAGGCTTCTGTCCCCTCTACCCCAAGCCCACCAGCAAAGTGAAGCCCAGGCTCCTAGAGCGTGCTGTACCTGAGGGACAGGAGGAGGATGAGTGAAGCTGATGCTCTCACTGGGGCACCCCAGGCCCTGGGGTGGGCACTGCCTGGGGCTGGGGCTCTGTGGGTCGCCCGGCACCAAGCCTCGTGGGTACAGTTGGCGTGTGCAGTTCAGTGAATGACTTTCTCTTCTGGGGGGTGGTACCAGAAGTCAAACTCAGGACCTTGTGCTTGCCAGGCAGGCGCTTATGCCCCTGAGCTATGTCCCCGGCCCCAGTGAATGAGTTTTTCCCTTGTTCTTCTGCAGATCTCCCATATCCGAATGCAGGGGCTCCTCTTGATAGTCTTTGCCAAGTACGAGCATTTGCCCTTCATTCAGATCCTCTCTACAAAATCTACCCCTACTGGTCTCTACGGGTACTGGGTAAGGACTGAGCTGTTCTCTGAGCCGTGAGCTGGGGAAGGTGGGGAGCGCTGAGCTGAGCAAAAGAAAAAGGAAATTAAAGGAACGTTGGTCCTCTGTCCCGCCCAGTACCTTGCATGCTCCTTGTCCTCCCTCAGAGAGGATCAGGCATCCTTGAGACTCCAGGCGGGGCGGACTGGGCTGTGTACTCGGACAGACTCCCAAGGAGGCTGGGTGCGTCCCTGGGAGATCCCACTGAGAGTGAGACTATCGCACCCTGGTCTGGGATGGGCAAAGGTGCCAGCCCGGAGTAGCGTCCCACACTTCTGTCCTCTGTCCCACCAGGGGAACAAAGGGGGAGTCAACGTCTTCCTGAAACTTTATGGCTACTATGTCAGCATCATCAACTGCCACCTGCCTCCCCACGTGGCTAACAATGACCAGCGGCTGGAGCACTTTGACCGTATTCTGGAGATGCAGAATTTTCAGGGACGTAATGTCCCCAACATCCTGGACCATGAGTGAGCAAGGAGTGGCGAACTGTCCCCCTGCCCTCTCTCCATGCCAACCCAGTCTCTTTCCCAGACAGTAGTACTTTCACCCACCCTGTCCCTAACCCCTCCCCCGATGTCTCATGTACTGACCTAGGAACCCTGGACATTTCTAAATATCTGAAGTCAAGACCCTTGTGGTAAGGCAGACATGGGAGCACATACCTGTAATGCCAACTACTCAGGAAGCTGAGGCAGGAGGATCATAAATTTGAGGCCTGCCTCTGCTACATAGCAAGACCGAGTCTTAAAAAACAAAACAGTGAGCTGATAGTGGCACACACCTATATTCCCAGCACTTGAGAGGCGGAGGTAGGAGAGTCACTATAAGATCGAGGCCAGCCTGGGCTACCTAGTGAGTTCAAGGCCAGCCTGATCTGTGTAGTGAGACCCTGTCTCCAAGAAAACAAAACAAAACAATGTACCAGTAAGCCCTAGCCTTACTCAGTTTGATCCCAAGGGCTAGCTGTAATTCAGGTTGTCAATTGAAGGCTCAGACTCCCCCACATAGCCTTCAAAGTCTCTCTCCTGTATACAAGCAGATCTCTTTAGAGAGACATTAGCCCAGGATTTCTCAATTAACCCTGTACGGGAAAGGTCATTGTTGTTTTTTTGGTTTTATTGTTCTCACTTTTTGAGACGGTCTGGCTATGCAGTTCAGGCTGGCCTTGAGCTCACTTTCTGTAGCCCAGGCTGGTCCTGAACTCCCAACAATTCTCCTGCCTCAATCTCCCCAGTGCTAGGATTATAGGCATGTGCCACCATGCCCGGCTAGGAAAGGACGTTGTAATGTTCCTTTCAGAACTCTTTAAGGGTTAAATCTATGTCTGAGACCATCTGGAAGCACAAGCAGCTGGCATTCAGGTCATAAGACTTTGCTCATAAATAAAAACAAAAACTCCAGGGTTCACTGTAGTCCCAGTACTTGGGAGGCTGAGGCAGGAGGATCACTGTGAGTTTGAGGCCAGCCTGGGTTACACAGTGAGTTCAAGGCCAGCCTAAACTACAGAGTGAGACCCTGTCTCAAAAACAGAAGAAACCCTGAGGTTCTTAAGGTCAGAAGGAGGGTTATTTCTCAGCCTGTGCTGGTGGCCAGTTGAGAGGGAGGGAGGGAGGGGAGGGAAGGCTGGAGTCCAGGGTAATTTCCATGTTCCCTTTGAGCTGGTCCCTTCAGCCTGAATGGTGGTGTCCGAGCCCTGTCTGGACCCACACGTCTTTGTCACCCCGTGATGCCCTCCTAGCATCTGTGCCCTCACCTGCCCCCTTGAGTTCTCTGCTCTCCAGTGGCTCTTACACTGAGCAGACCCGAGTTTCCTGTTGCTCCTCCCTTCTCTGACCTCATCACCAACCCTCAGGCTGCCCTCTTTTCTTTTTAAAGCCTCATTCTCTGGTTTGGAGACATGAACTTTCGGATCGAGAGCTTTGGGTTGCACTTTGTTCGGGAATGCGTAAAAAATCAGTGCTACATCGACCTGTGGGAGAAGGATCAGGTATCAAGCAAAGTAGGGGAGGTCCCAAAGGGTGCTCTGAGCTCGCTGTGGTCCCTGTGAAAAGAGCAGAGGGTATCGCTTGGGGTCCCTGGGGGCTATTCGTTCTCTGTGAGTAGGGAGGGAGTCTACAAGGCTGGGTTGGGGCAACCAGCCTGCCCATGCTTGCTTTTTACCTGTATTCTAGAATAGGGAGCCAGAAGGACTTTGGCCTGATGTGACCCCACACTGCCCATCCGCCCCCGTGTGTCCTTGCCGTCTTTGCTATCCCTGACCTTGTTGGTTTCCTGGAGATTGAGATGCCTTTTGGGGACCCTGGCCACTCAAAGCCTGTTTCCTGTGGTTTAAGGACTGGGAAATGGCAGGCAGCTGCCTCCTCTGGGCCTGCAGGATCATGTTTCCAGAATTCAGCTGCTATCTGGGGTGGGGGAAGGGGCAGGGGCACTGAGGCAGCCACTGGGACAGTGAGAAGATGGATTGTGGTCCCGGGTGGGGACTGTGGAGAAATAGGGACTCTGCCTCCATCTACAGCTCAGCATTGCCAAGAGACATGACCCCCTGCTGCGGGAGTTCCAGGAGGGTCCCCTGCGCTTTCCGCCCACCTACAAGTTTGATAAGAACTCCAACAACTATGACACCAGGTGAGGAGGAACTGGGTGCCCAGGAGGCCCAGGAAGTTGAAGTACACTAGCACCAGTGGCTGTCAGAGCTGCTGCAGAACAGAAGTGTAGGAGAAGCAGGACTAGATGCAGTCACCATCTCTCTCCTGAAGGGCGCCTCCCGCCCACGGTGTGAAGTGCTGGCTGTGGGAGTTGTCCCAGACTGTCCTCAGAGCAGAGGGGAAAGCAAGGGAGGGTGGGGAGGGACGGGGAGAGGATGGAAGGGTTGGAGCAGAGGGAGGTAGTCCTGACATGGGGGAAGGTGCATCAGCATTCTGGGAACCCCTGCCCCACTTCCTAGGATCTGGTCTCCAGAGAGCAGACAGAAAGTTTGGCTTGTGTGGTTAGTGGTATTAAGTACCCCTGCCAGCCTGTGAGGCAGCAGATACAACGTGGGACATGAAGAGGTAGGGGGAGTTTTATGGTGAGCATTGCAGAGGCAGTCAGGCCTGGTGATGGACGTCTCTGTTCCCAGCATTTGGGAAATTGATGTGGGGAGACATGAGCCCGCAGTGTGAAGACAGCCTGGGCAACATAGTGAGACCCTTTCTCAAAAAACAAAACAAAACAAAATCAGAGACACTGCATTTAGTGCTGTGCTGCCCGCTTCAGCTATGTAATCTTGGGCAAAGTGTTTAAACCTCAGTGTTGCCACCCACAAAATGAGGATGATAACAAAACACACCTTCTGGGGTGAGGGCTGAATTGAGACCTTGAATGTCGTTAGCCCAGTGCTTGGCCCCAGTAAGCATGGGTGATAACTGCAATTATTGTTTTTAGTTTCATCTCCTTGAGTGGTGGTGGGGGGTGTTTGTTTGTTTGTAATTTTATTTCATGAGACGGTCTTGCCATGTGGTTCAGGCTGGCCTTGAATTCACTATGTAGTCCAAGCTGACCTCGAACTCATAGTAATCCTTCTGCCTCAGCCTCATGAGTGCTGGGATTACAGGAATGTGCGAAATGCCTGGCTGTCTGGTGGTAGTTTTACTGAAAACATTTCTAAGAAGCTGAAGAGGGAGACAGAGGACTAAAAACAGCTCTGGCAACAGGTCCCTGGCGGACCCTAGTCTCTTCGAAGAAAAGAAAAGCTCTTACATTTTAGGGAGCTGCTAATTTTGCCTGGGTCAGCTTCTTCACTCCTTCTAGCAAGCCTGTCTTACGAAGGTGAGAGATGCCTATGGATGTCTTCACAGCAGCCTGGCTGGGGGCAGAAGGATGAACTGTGGGCTTGTTTCTGGACATAGTATGCCAGAGCCAAAATGTGCTCACCAAGGAGAAAGAGAGGGTGAGCCACTCCAGGGGTGTGGAGCAAGATGGGCTGGGGTCATGGCCAAGGCTGACCACACAAGTGGAGTCAGTGAACACTAGTGACAGAGCAGGCAGCAAAAGAGGCAAGAGGGCAGGCCCTGGCCACAGCTGCAGCGAGACTGCCTGTCTCTGCAGCCATGCATTGGAAAGAAGAGCTATAAGGCCTCAAACTGGCTGGGGCCTTGGATGCTGGAACCTCTACCACTGAATGTAAAACCTCAATTGTGGGCTGAACATCAGCGTAGCAGTAGAGCCCTTGCCTGGCATGTACAAGGCCCTGGGTTCAATCCCCAGCACTGCTCAAAAAAAGAAGTCGGGGGACACCAAAAGAGAAACGAAACCTCACTTGCCATGTGGTCAGGGTACAATTCGGAGACTGCCAGCAGCCTATCAGTCCTTGAAGCAGCTGCGTCTGGGCTGGAGCTGGCAGGGTCTGATGGGGTCAGTAGCCCACAGATGGTAAAGGCTCAGGTAGCTCAGCTAGTGGTGAGCTGTGACTCAGACCCTGCCGGACTCTAGTGCTTTCCTCAGAATTCACAGCTAGGAGCCAGGGGTGTAGTCCAGTGTAGAGCACATGCTTAGCATGTGTGAGTCCCTGGATTTGCTCACCAGCACTGGAAGAAAAAACAGAAAAGGTTCACAGTCAGTCTTGCTAGCAGCAGAAAAAAAGAAAGGAAAGTCATAAGTATCTGCTAAGGAAGAAGCAGATGGCACTAATACATAATAGCTCATTGTGATTGACATTAAATTGAACACCTACCATGTGCCTGGAATTGTGCAAAAGACTTTGTCTGCATCATTTCACTTGATTCTTAACATATCCTTATCACATGGATACTGTTGTTACTGACTTGTGCGAATAAGGAAGATGAGTTTCAGGGATTGTCTAAGCCAGGTAGTAGCAGGCTTAGTGATGGAGCAAGAATTTGAACCCGATTCTCCTGACTCCACACCTATGAGCTTTCACTCCTCCTTGCCCTTGCCTGGAATGGAGAGAAGGGAGGGCTGTCTCAGCAGGGACAGGGGACAGCATAACTGAAGTACTCGTGGCTGAGAAGCAGCCGGAAGTGGACCTGGAAAGCAGACATCCATGTAAGCAAAACTGTGAGTTCATCCTGAAAGCCCAGTTCAGACATCACTTGTCCTGAGAATCTTTCCTTAGTCCTCCTGCGTCTTACTGAGATCTCCTACCCTGTGCTGCCACCAAGCCTTGCACACGTCATGTTCCAAGGGTGTTTTTAAGACTCAATATCGAGGGCTGGGGATATAGCTCAGTGGAATAAGCGCCTGCCTAGCAAACGCAGGGTCCTGAGTTCGATCCCCAGTACCGCCAAAAAAAAAAGACTCAGTATCGAGCCGGGCATGGTGGCACACACCTGTAATCCTAACACTTGGAAGCCTGAGGCCGGAGGATTGTTGCAAGGTCAAGGTCAGCCTAAGCTACAAAGTGATTTCAAGACCAGCCTGAACTACACAACTACACAGTGAGACCCTGTCTCAAAAAGACAAAAAAAAAAAAAAAAAAAAAAGACTCAGTGTGACCTTCTTGGTATACTGGGAATGTCCAGAGGGCAGGAATTGGACCGTCCCTAGTATGAAGACAGTGTCTGGCATGTGTTTAAATTGGGAGCCTGGGAGGACAAAAGAAAAAGTCATGGTATTTAAACCATCCCTGAACACAGGGATCCACCCATGGCAGCAAGATACAAGTACATACTGTTGAGCTGAGAAGTTTCCAGGACACTGCGTAAGTGCCAAAGGAGGCTGGCAGCTAAAGCCAGGAGGGGCCTATCAGATTCTTCAAGGAGAGTACCTTTTTTGTTTTTCAGTGCTGAGGATTAAACCCAGTGCCTCATGTGTCATAGGCAGGAACTTTACTGTGAAGCTGCACCCCCCAAAGGAAAATATCAAGAAGGAAGCAGAGTTTGGGAGAAAGAAGAGAGGCAGGCATTCCAGTCAGTGCCACTGACAAGAGGTACCTCCATGGAGTTGGACCCAGGGGGGCCCCTGCCCTGTTAGTTGGTGTGCAGGGCGTGGTGTGCAGCTTTGACCTGCCGTTGTAGTACCCCTGAGCCAAGATGTAATGAGAAACAAGGTCAGCACCATTACAGGGGAGGGTGAGAGGACTACAGGCAGGGAGAGAAGTCCTGTTAGAGTCGATTGCCTTGGAGATTTGTATAGTCACTATTATGACACAGACAACTTCTTCATAGACAATGAGTAGAAATTATAATCAAAATCTACTTGAGACTTTTAAGTGCCTGACAGGTTAACTGTGGTACAAACTTCAGTGAGACACTTTAAAGCCTTCTACAAGGAGCTAAAGAGAAAAGTGCTTTTAGACCCAGAAATTGAGCAAATCATGGTCCAGGAGGTGAGACTCTTAACAGAATCTTACAGAGTTTAGCCAAGCATGGTTGGCACGTGTCCAAAATTCCAGCACTCAGGAGGCTGTGACAAGTTTGAGACCAGCCTGAACTACATAGTAAGACCTTGTTTAAAAAAAAAAAAAAAAAAGTTAACTCTTCAGTTTTTGAAAGCAAAGGCATGTTCATTTATCTCAAAAACTATAATATGTAGTATGTATGCTTGCATTCTCAAATGGGAGGCTGAGGCAGGAGGATCACTTGAGCTCAACAGTTTGAGACTAGCTAGGGCAAGATAGCCAGACCGTGGGGGAGGAGGGATCTCAGAAACATTTCTGAAAGTATCACCGAGTCTCTGTTCTTATGATGCAAAAACTATGAGACTGTTCTTGCTGCTTGAGCCAATTCAGCAGGACTAGTTGGGGGGTGTGGCTTGCCGGGGAGATGGTGAAGTGCAGTAAAAGGCCCACAGGCTTCATAGACTGTGCTGGGCAAGCATCCAGCTTCCACCTGGACAGGATAGCCTCTCTCAACTGCAGTTTCCTGACATAGAAGAAGAATGTGACCTGTAAGACAGGCGGAACAGTCCATGAGACACCTGTCACAGGGCCTAGAACAGAGGAGGACCCACATTGTAGTCATTATGAGAAAAGGAAGAAGTACAAGAATATGCACTGCCTTGTTTCTGTTTTTGTTGGGGTTTTTTGGGCAGTACTAGGATTGAACCCCAGGGCCTTGGCCCTAAGCTACTTCTCCAGCACTTTTTTATTTTTTACAGAGTCTTGCTAAATTACCCAAGCTAGTCTATAACTCGCAGTCTTCCTGCCTCAGTCTCCTGAATGCTGGGATTACAGGTGTGGGCTACCCTGTCTGGGTTATATGCAGAGTTTGAACTCAGTTGCTTTCCTTTTTGTTTTCTGCTTTAAGTTTGTCAAATAAGCTGCTCAAGGGGCTAAGAGTGTAGCTTACTGATACAGCACCTAACTACCACATGCAGGGCCCTGGGTTTGCTATCTAGCATTGGAAAAGGGAAGACCCAGGCAGGAGTGGTGGTGCACACCATCAGTAACTCTGTCCACTCGGAGCCAGAGGCAGAAGGAACACAAGTACAAGGCCAGCCAGACAACTTAGCAAGAGCCTTTGCTCAAAAAATGTATTCTTTTAAGGGCTAGCACTTGCCTCAGTGGTACAGCACTTGCTTGGCATCGGCAAGGCACTGGCTTTAATCCTCAGGACTACAAAGAGGGGGAATAAAAAAGACCTTCATGGATGCTGTGTTTTTATCATCTCCTCAGTTGCCTGACATCAAATAAATCTTGGTGAAAAGAATGAATAATACAGGAAAGAAGGGAAGGGAGGAAGGAAGGAAAAAGAGAAGGAAGGAGAGAAAAGGAAGGGAGGGGAGGGGAGGGGAGAGGAGGAGGAGGGAGGAAGGAAGGAAGAAAGGGAGGAAGGAAAGAAAGAAAGGCTGTGGTCAGGACTCAGGGAGTCCTTTATTTCTTACCTTGAAACAGGGTCTCACTAAGTCACCCCGGCTGAGCTTGAATTTGTGATCCTCCTGCCTCCCTCTCCCAGAGTGCTGGGATTACAGCCCTGTACCACCATGCTTGGTTGGAAGGGCTTTTTTTTTTTAGGAGAAAGACTGAGCTTGTAGTTGTTTTATTTTATTTTTGAGATAGGGTCTTGTTCTGTAGTCCATGCTAGCCTTGCACTCAATATGTAGCCCATGTTGGTTGTTTTGTTTCGGGTTTTTTGTTTTTGTTTTTTTCCCTTTTTGAGACAGGGTCTTACTGTGCAGTTCAGGCTGGTCTTGTTCATTTTTTTTTGTACCAGGAATCGAACTCAGGACCTTATGCTTGTCAGGCAGGCACTTGTGCCACTGAGCTATATTCCTGGCCCTTTTTTTCCTTTTTTTTTTTTTTTTCCGAGCTGGTCTTAAACTCATTTTGTAGCCCAGGCTGGCCTCAAAGTTCCAGAGATCCTCCTGCGTCGACCTCCTGAGTGCTGGGATTACAGGCGTGCGCCACCATACCCGGAGGTCATTTTGTTTTTTAAAATGAGACTTCACTATGTTGCCCAGGCTATTCTCCAACTTCTGGTCTCGAGGGATCCTCCTTCCTGAGCTTCCTGAGTAGCTGTGACCACAGGCATGTGCCACTGCGCCAAGCAGAACTTGTGTTTTTGCAGTTGGGCAGTTGATGAGTGTGTATATGCCATTGTTTGTACTAATGCGAAGACTACCTGGTAGGCTCCAAGAGCTAGTCCTTGCCTTAAAAGTTCAGGTGCTTCATAACTCTAGGCTAGAAGTGATAGAGGGTGAGGATCAATAAAGGGAGGTTTTATAACAAGTACAAAAACACAGCTAGCAAGAGGGAATGTGCTCTAGAAGTCAGGAAGACTGGAATGGCTGTTGTTCACATAAGACTTGGAGGAGTGGGTGTGGTAGTGCAGGCCCAAGATCCCAGCACGGGGCCAGCCTGGGCTGCATAGTGAGGCCCGTCTCAAAGAAAACGACCTGTAAGGGAAGAGATCAAGTACCTAAACATAAAGAAATGAAGAGGAAGAAATGCTAATTACCCTGATGTGATTAATACACAGTGTGTGCAAGATGTTGGACTTTCACAGTGAAACCCCTTAATATGGAAAAACATGTCATAAACATTTTTAAATACATACTAGCCCTCAGTATCCTTTGATAAAATAACTACATGCCTAAAACCAAAGGGAAAAAAGTTCAGACACTAACTGAGATGCTGACTGGGAGACAGAAAATTACAATATACTGTAGTTATATATAGCCGGGCATGGTGACGCATGCCTGTAATCCCAGCACTTGGGAGGCTGAGGCAGGAGGATCATTGTGAGTTCGAGACCAGCCTGGGCTACCAAGTGAGCTCAAGGCCAGCCTGAGCTGCATAGCGAGACTCTGCCTCAAAAAGACCAAAAAATAAATAAGTAAATACTGGTGTCCAGTGCTTTGGAAGCAAGAAGATGAGGTCAGGAGTATCCCTGTGACAGAGACAGTGCTGGAATTGAACCTCAGATGGAAAAGGGGGTTCTGGACAGCGAAAACTTAAAGCACAAAGACATAGCGTTTTGAGGAGGGCAAGCAGGGTAGTATGAGCTGGGGAGGAGGTGGGAGATGAAATAGGACTTGGAAGGTCTGATCCTGAGCCCCTTGAAAGCCCTCCTTGGGTGGAGCACACCTTATGGTGGAGGCAGTGAAGACTCAAAGGTTTTTTTTTTTACTTTGTTAGTATTTTGGGGTTTGTTTTTGTACTGGGTGTAGAACCAAGTGTGTTAAATCTTGAAAGAGTTTAAAGTAAAAAATCAGAAAATCATATCTGCTTTACTACTCTGAGTTAACTCAAGGAAGGAGATCTTCAGGCAGACAAGATGCTGCATATGTGTAATCCCAGCACTCTGGGAGACTGAAGCAGGAGGATCTCAAATTTGAACCCAGCCTGAGCAATTTAGCGACTTAGTGAGACCTTGTCTCAAAAAAAAAAAAAGCTGGGAGTGTAATGTAATGTAGCTCAGTGTGAAGGGCCCAGTTTCAATCCCCAGTTCCAAGAAAGAGAGAAAGAGGCTGGGCATGGATGTGATGGCACACCTCTAAGCCCAGCACTAAGGAGGCAGAGGCAGGAGCATGGCTGTAAGTTCAAGGCCAGCCTGAACTACATGGTGAGACCTTGTTTCATGAAAGAAAGGAAGGAGGGAAAGAAGAAAGAAGAAAAGAACGAACCCAGAAACAGCAACTGACCTTACTTTTCGGCCATAATGATGCCATGAGTTTGGAAAGGCAGAACCTTGAGACCCCACTGGCCTTAGTAAATGCCCCAGTAGCTGCTTAGTCAGGGTGTGTTAGGGGTAGACACTGGTCTCTTTTTTTTTGGTACTGGGAATCAAACTCAGGACCTTGAGCTTGCCAGGCAGGCGCTGTGCCGATGAGCTGTATCCCCAGCCCTAAGAATCACAGTGGCTAAGGTCTACAGAGCTTGTTTTGCACCAAGCACTATGCTAAACATTTCATGTGCTTTATCTCATCCCATTCAATCTCAGTAACAGAGGTGACCATTTCTTTTTATTTTTGGTGGTGCTAGGGGTTGAACCCAGATCCTTCCCACTAGGCTACATCTTCAGCTCCTATGTATGTATGTATGTATGTATGTATGTATGTATGTATGTCTTTCAGAGACAGGGTTTCACTATGCAGTTCAGACTGGCCTTGAACTCACTCATAACCCAGGCTGGCCTGGAACTTACAGTGATCCTCCTGCCTCAGCCTCCTGAGTGCTGGGATTACAAGCATGTACCACCATGCCCAGCCTTTTTAAATTTTGAGACAGGGTCTCCCTAAGTTGCCCAGGCTGGGCTGGAACATTAGACTCTCCTGCCACATCCTTCCAGAGTACTAGGATTATAGGCATGTACCACCATGCCTAGCTGCAGTAAAAGTGATTATCTCCATTTTCCAGGTAAGGAAGTAAGTTGTAAGAAGGTAGCTAGGTAGTTAAGAGCATGTGCTGTGTGGTCACTCTCCCTGGCCTTGGGCCCAGTCCTGGCTCTACCACTTGGTTAGCTGTGTGACTATGGGGATATTACTCCCATTCTAAGACTCAGTGTTTCTCGCTTGCTGTAAGGAGTGAATGCTAATGCCAGTGCCGCAGCCCCGTGGCAGGCGTTCCTCACAGGCTCCCCTTCTCTTTCGTACCGCCACACCCTCAGCAGGCGAGGCCAAATTCAAGCTCACGTCTTACCCTCTGATCTTAACGCTGCTTTTTTTTGGCGGGGGGCGGGGGAGTGCTGGGAATCGAAGTCATGGCCTTGTGCTTTCCAGGCCGGCGCTGTGCCACTGAGCTATATCCCCAGCAGCTTATGCTACTTTTGTTAAAGAAAGAAGAAAATTATTGAAATGGAATGTTTATGAGTCACAATTTGATGTATGTAAATGTGCGAGGCAGAGTCTTTGGCTACATCTGACAGAGGCTAGCACTCACTCTGGATTCTGTCTGGCTCCCTCTTGCATGCTGCCTGTAGCTCTGGCTTAGGAGTCTTCTGGCTACTGGTAGACTCAAGTTGGGGGCCCCTGTAGGCTCAGGAGGTTATTCATTCTGCTCTCTGGCCAACCCTTTCTTCTGTCCCCATTCCTCTTCCCCATGCCCAGTGAGAAGAAACGTAAGCCTGCATGGACCGACCGCATCCTATGGAGGTTGAAGCGCCAGTCCAGGGCCAGCTCGTTCACTGCCAGTCAGCCAGCCCCCTACTTCTCCCTGTCTCTGAGGAGCTACAAAAGCCACATGACGTACAGCATCAGTGATCATAAGCCTGTCACTGCCACCTTTGACTTGCAGGTGAACTTCCGGGCTGCACTGTACTTGACGGAGGGATAGCTATGCTGGGTCAGCACATCCCCAACCCTCCAGGCCTGGATTCTAATGTCAGCTAATCCCCAGGGGAGAACTGTAGGAGCACATGATTGCCTTTCCTCCATGGTCAGGTATCCCAGCTCTTAGGGGCTGTTGATGGCTCTGTCTGTCAAAAACATGTTCAAGCCCTGTGAATAGGTTTCCATTTCCTCTTGCTACTTGGGGCTAATGAGTTTTCATTAAGCTTATTACCTACTGTGTGAGATAGAACTTCCTTTTATTCATCCTAAACCTATCTGGATCAGGTTGCAGAAGGAGCTCCCTCCCTCCTTATATATTGCTATCAGAAGAGTACTGACCTCCTGTAAGCCACTGGCCACCCCTCAGCCTTTGCATTTTCATGGCAATTTCTTGATCCTTACACCATTGTGCAGGTGTGTTTGTATCTGTTCTTACCAGTGTGTGCTGAATTGGGGCCTTTGTCTCAGAATTGCTGGAGGCCTGAGAATAGCTATCTGGATTCCTAGCAACTCCTCTGCATCCTCAGAACTTGGGTCCCTGTGTCACTCACCTGGCTCTCAGCCCTGTTCTCCCTGGCAGGGCCAGCTGCTCCCCTGACAAGCCTTTGGCCTTTTCTCTGCTGGACAGCCAAGGTCATCTAGGATAGCCCATGAGGTCCTATGCCCACCCCTCTAGGTGTCCCTGCTCCTTTCACTGTGTTGGAAGGACACAGTGAAGAACAGTTGCTTTAGAGAAGGGAATGGTGTCACAGGATTTCAACCTACTTACCCCTCCTGTGTGTAGCTGAAGCCCTTGATGTCTGTCTCACTGATCACCATAATGGCTGAGGGCCTGTGGACCATGGAGAACGACATGTTCATCAGCTACTCCTCAACCCCAGACTTCCTCAGCAGCCCCTGGGACTGGATTGGGCTCTACAAGGTGAGGTGGCAGGCAAGACTGAATCCACCAGCCACAGCCCCTGGGTTTATCCGTCCTAAGGACTCATGGGAGCTGGGTAGACACTGAAGAGCTCCACCCTCATCCTCCTCAGGGGTCTTTGCCTTCCTAGGGGCCGGCAAGGAAGGGAAGGGAGACATGGTGTGATGTGTAGCCCCAGCAGTGGGACCATCCACTCCTTAGGATTTTCCATAAGGTCCTATGTCCTCCTAAGCACTAACTCCCTAATCTTCCCCCTCCTACAGGTGGGGATGCGCCACATTAATGATTATGTGTCCTATGTCTGGGTTGGGGACAACCAGGTCTCCTTCGGTGACAACGTGAACCAGGTACAACTCCAGCAGCCAGGCTTGTCTGTATACTACTTTCTTCTGGAAGGAACAGAGTACTAGATGAGGTAGTGGCCAGGACCCTGGAGCTGACTCTGTTCTTATTCATCCTCCCCTCAGGTATACATTAACATCTTTGATATCCCTGAGACTGAGGATCAGTTTCTCCTCTGTTATTATAGCAACAATCTGCATTCTGTGGTGGGGATCAGCAAACCTTTCAAGGTAAGGGATGCTAGTGGGAAGGGGAAGGATATTACAGAGGACTTGAGCCCACTATTGGTTCCCTGAGGCCGCAGGCCCTGGAGCCAAACCATACCTATGGGACCAGATCCTTTGAGAATGGCAGTGGTGAGAAGCTATGGAGGAAGATCTGCATTCCGCCTGTTTTATCCTTGCAGATACCACTTCGCTTCTTTTTGGAGGGAGACCTACCAGGTGAAGCCCAGACACAGATCTGAGCCTGGACAAGAGCAACTGAATCCAGGGTGGAGGCTACAGCTGGCAGCCAACCCTGTCTTACCACTGCCAGGATTGCTGGGGGCCCCGCCCCTGAGGAGGCAGCCAAGTGTCCTCCACCTCCCCCACTCCCAGGGTGAACACTAGCCAGCCTCCTTACCCTCACCAGGCCAGATCACTGGAATTGGCACTTAAAATACAGGTGTTTGTTACCGAGATATGTGTGAAACCAGCTAGTTTATCAGCAGTGAAGACTTGGGAAGGATCTTCCAACATGCATCTCATTTCTTGAACACACACACACATTTCCAGGCCTACCCAAGCACTCCTGCCAGGCACATGCCCCATCTGGCACAGGCCTGCATTCTTGTCACGCCATCCTGGGCCTCAAGCTGCGTAGAAGGGGTAGATGCTCACATTTGTACAGGCCCCATAGACTGGTTGGCACAAGCAGCACTGGGCTCCAGAAGCCTTGGCGTTTCATAGCTTGTCCCAGTGGGGGATGAGCAGAGTGTCTAGGATCCCTGGTTTCAATAGAAGTGGTATAATAAGTGGACAGGATAGAAGATCCCCTCCACTAAGGCTCTTACATATAGTGACTGTGAGTCCGAGAGGGTCTGTGCCCGCACAGTCTTCCCCCTCCACCCTGCCTGGGGTTTAACCCAGGAAGTTTCAGAGCCTAAGCAGAGAAAATCCCAGGGAGCTGGGTTGGCTTCTGTGGATAAGTTGGTTCCCATGCCCCCAACCTCCCCTCTTGTTAAGGGTTGACGGGTGATAGAGGAGCTGTAGCCACAGACTTCCAGGATGATCCTTTCGAGTTCAAGCTCATCTGCCCTCCTCCAGCCCCCATCATTAGCCATTGGCCAGAAACTGCTCCTCTTTCTTGACCCCTTGGAGACCTAGAAGTGGGGGTGGGCAGGAAGGCAGAAGGAAAGCCAGGATAAAGACATTTTGGAGGACCCAGCCCTGAGGACCTCAGAGATCATCCTCCAAGTGCCCTGTGGACGTAGGCTCTCCACGTTCCAGCCAGTTGCCTTCTGCTAGTGGTGACTCTACGGCCCGTCTCCCAGGAGAAGACACATCAGAGAACCTGCTCTGTCGCTGTCACATCCACTTACCACCCAAGACTGAGAGTCACTCCAGCTGCTCTGCATTCTGTATTCTACCCTGGGAGCCGTGTGTATTAAGAATTGTCCCCTCAGCTCTGGCAAGCTGTGACTGCCTGTATTCTGTGTCTGTTACATGGGGGGAAATTAGAAATGTGGCTTTTGCACTTGTGCGTGACTCCTTGTTTGTGATGGAGAGAATGGGGTCTGGAGACCTGGGTTTGAATCAGTGTGGACTACCCTATCTTACCATATAGGAGCCTCAGTTGTCTGTAAAATACAAATGATTTAAAATGTACCTGTTTGTAAGGTTATTGCAGGGAAGCAACTGAAAAAAAACTACGTGGGCAAAAACACCCAGCACTATACTCACCTCCATATTCTCATTCGTATATCCCCGGGGCAGGCTCCAGGGCTTCCTGATCCCGGAACCCCCATTTGTCCACCACACACTTACATCTCCTTTTTATATACTAAGTACTTGGTACACTTCTGTCCCAGCCTCCTGTTGCAGGGCCCCTCCTTAAATGGGAGCAGTGAGTCCAGCAGTGATTGAGAGGCGGAAAAGGGAAGGGGATTGCTCTCCCTCCTCTTGGCCCCAGTCAGGATATGGCCGCTCTGGGCCCACCCCTGACCTGCTGGGTGGAAACAGGAAATATGTGAGACTTGGTGTGCACTGGGTCTCTGTGCCTGGCTCCACGGCTGATAAGGGCCATTGTGTGGTCACCGGGATGAGCCTGCCCTGGATAGATGTGTTTCCCAGAGGAAGGAAGGAAGCTTTGCAGGCCTTTCCTGGGCGGGGAGGGGCAGGGAGCTTTGGAGAGGGAAGGGACCAGTGCCCAGGGGAAGATCCCTGCTATGGATCCTTAGTGTCAGTGCCACTGGGCACCAGCCCCTCCCACGCCAGCCTCTCCTTCTGGAAAGGCTGTTTCCCCCATCCACTTCCCCATCCTCACTTCCTATAAGGAATGGCCGGAGACTGCGGTGCTTAATTCCAGGCCAGGAAAGTGTCAGCTGTGATTTAGCAACAATAGAGAAAAACAGGAACATGGGGTGTGGGGCACTTGGGGGTACAGTAAAAAAATAAGCAAATGGCTAAAGGTTCCACACACCCAAGGAACCCAGGAATATTTAAGGCCCCAGAGAAGTGGGGCTAGATGGCTCTTCACAGTGACTGCCTGCCTCTCCTAATAATCCCATCTGTCCATCAGGCCAGCCTGGCCTCCAAACCCCTAGAACCTGAGCATAATGGTGCATGTGTGTGGTGCCAACTGTTTGGGAAGCTGAAGTAGGAAGATCCATGAGCCCAGGAGTTAGAGACCAACTTGGGAAACATAGCTTGAGCCCATCTCAAAACCATTAAGGGGCTTACCTCCTGCTCTTCCAAGTTCCAGGGACTTGTGGGAGTAGTGCCTATTAACAGACGTTTTTGGTTTGGGGAGAGGATGTGTCCTCAGGTTAGGGGAGTGGTCACTGGCCTCTCCAGCTGATACCAGATAACGGGCAATAGGAGAAGCCCAGCCAAGGAGCTGCTAAAGGGGAAAGGGCCTCCTACTCTTTGACCTAGAACCCAGGGTCCCCTGTGGGTGGCTGCTTCAGCTCCTCTGGTTACCTGGGACAACAGGCATTTCCTCCATCCCTCAGCCCCTCCTCTTCCTGCCCCAACCCTCCAGCCAAGAGGCCTCCCAATCAGACCTGGACTGCTCCAGCTGTGTCCTGAGGAGCTGGACCAGCCACATCCCCTGGGGCTGGAGTTGAAGCAGAACCAAGTGGCCATCCCCGCCTGAGACTAGATTCCTGGCTCCAGAGCGGCCAAAGTCAGTAGGCAACAGGCAGCTTTTGCTCAGAGGCCCCAGTGCTGAACACTCCGCAAGCTGGCTCTGCATAGGGCAGGATGGCGCTGCAAGTGGAGCTGATACCCACCGGGGAGATCATCCGCGTGGTTCACCCCCACAGGCCATGCAAGCTTGTAAGCGGGGTTGCTCTGGGTTGGGAGGAAGGGTGGCAGTGTTTTCCCAGGGCCGCCCCTGGAAAAAGCCTTCTGGAAAGGGGTGAAGAGTAGGATGCATTCTGATCCTTGGTGTGTGCAGAAGGCAACTGGACAAGGAGTAGGTGGAAGGAAAGGGTAAAGGATTCAGAGCCACCAGAAGCAGGATGTTTTTGAATTTTATTTCAGATGTACATCATGATCACATTCACCATAGGGAATTTGTGCCTGTACGTGAGCTATCTTGCTTTTTACCATTCTCCTCCCTTCCCCTCAACCCCTCTAGAAGCAATTTTTCAAAGCAGAGATGTGGTTTTGAATCTCTCCTCCAGGTCCCTAAACTTTAGTGAACTGGGCTATGATCTGAGCCTAGAACAGGTGACAGGGCTGCTCTGAGGTCCAAGGACTAATTATGTATGTCAAGCTCCAGGCACATACAGTTAATGCCTCCCCTTTTTCATCCGGTCCCCGGAACTGCGACTGACCTGGAACTGACCGACTCAGAGCAAGCACCAAGGGTGGGGAAGTGGGTAAAAGCAGAGGCATTTAGAAAAGGGGAAGAATTGCCCGCCTACCACGCCTGGAAGGGGCTGGTTTGCTGAGGAGGGGGGTGCAAAAGGGCCCTAGCATGAGGAAGAATCCCATCTGAGGAACCCACCCACCCAGCACTGCAGAGTGGGCCCGGTCTCTGGCCAGAGAAGGGCGCGTGTGTGTGCGTACGCGCACGAGTGCGGTGCGCCGTGTTCCGCCAGCTGGTTGAGAAGTACAGCCTGGCAGACGCGGGCCTGGCCCAGAGCAGGGCCGGCGGGGCGGGGCTCGAGAGCGCGCGCCTGAGTCCGGGCCCTGCCCGGGATGACGACAGGCTGCGGCCCGGCCCCTGGCGGGCCTTCGGCGGGGAGAGCGTGCTGGGGCCGCGGACTCCCGAAGCGGCCACGCCGCCCAGCCCGGCCCCCGCCCCCGAAGAGCCAACCCGGTGGGTACGCAGGGCAGGGTGCCGGGCGGGAAGCGGCCGCATGGCCCGGGAAGACCTCCGCTGGCGAGCGGAGTAGGGAAGACCGCAGGCGGTCGAGCGTCTAGCCGGCTACGGTGGGGGGAAGGAGGGTCTCGGACCGGGTATCGCTGCTACTGAAGATCCCCTGGCCCCGGCTGGTGCGGAGCCCGAAGCCGGGAGGCGCCGGGACTCAGCCTGGTGGGACCTAGATTACTTGCGGGTAACCTGAGGGCAGGGAAGAGCGGGTCTTGGGACCCAGGAACCCAGCGCGTTCTTTGGGCCCCACCCGCAGCCTCCTCGGCCTCTGGGTTCCGGCTGAGCCTCTCGCGCCCCGCCCCTTCCCGTCCTTGGCCCCCAGGCCCGGCGCCGTGAGCTTGGCGGCTGGGGGTTCAGAGATGAATGAAAAAATGAAAGACTGGCTGGCTTTATTCAACTCTCGCATGCTCCAGCCTCTCGCTCACACTCCTGGGTTCTGAGATTCATTCATCCATGCAGGCGCTCACGAGAGGGTTACTGAGCCCCCATGAGGTGCCTACTTGAGTGGGCCTGGGATGCGAACAGTCTGGGAAGACACAAGGAAACATGATTTGAGCTTGGATGTGATGATAAGCGGGCTGTATCTCATGGCTGGCCAGGGCGCGAGCAGCTCCTCCTAGCTGTGTGTGGTGGTAGGGGCAGCAGGGGTGAGAAGGGACTAGAGAGGGCTACCCGTGCAGTCATGCAGGAGCAGCAGGGAAAATTGAAGACTGTGGCCTTCAGGAGATACTTGACAAGTGATGTGAAGCACAGGCCTGGCACACAGCGGTAGACCGGTAAACATTCACTCTACTAACTTGAGATGTTAATTGTCAGTTATTCATTTCTAAATAACAGGCTACTCTGAGAAAGTGGATTGAGGGAGGGAGGCAGGGAGGCCAGTTAGGGGGCTGCTGCCTTGGCCCAGGACAGAAACGGTGTTGGAGAAGCAGGAATGCGGTTTTGGCAGTGGTGCTTTTTTTGAGGAGTGAAGGGAGGAGGGTAGGCCTTTCTTTTAGTGCCAGGTCTGTGATCAGCTGGAGATGACATCCTTTCCTCTACACGAAAGATCAGTGATTAGGAGACTGGGTTAGGGGACGGCTTCCTCTGTACTGTGGCTGGACCCTCAGGCAGGTGTTGGGCAGGTCAAAGGCCCATAGTTCCAGAGTCAGAGTGACAGACCTTGAGTGCAGCAGTCACAGTAGATCCCTACAGTCCCCACACCTGCTCACCACTCCTCCTCAGAACAGTTCTCTGAAGCCGGGAACCGTCCTTGGCAGAGCAGCCTGGGTGCAGACCTAGGATTTGCTTGATATATCTAAACTGACTTCCTGCCCTGTGCCCGCGTTGAGCTGCCAGTGAGACTGGCTGTGGTTGTTTATCCCCTGCCTAAGAAGCCATAAGGCTGCCTCAGTGGAAATCGCTTTGGGGCTCCTCAGAGCAGCCCCTCCAGAGCTGCAGTGGCCCTGGGCTTGGGAACATTTGACGCTCCCCACTACACTGGCTCCACTCCCTCAGAGATCAGGCGCCTGGTCCACATTGAGTAAAGGGTATTACCCTCGGGCAGCATACCCTGTGGCTGTTTTGGCTCGCCCCGGGGCCCATAGCTGCACTCCATCCAGCCTGCAGCCAGCAAACAGGCCCCGGGTTCTGCTGGGGGCTGGAAGGCTGGTGGCCTGTTCCCTAGCTGCCAACCCTAAAGCCTAGACCTCAAAAAGCCACAATACCGACCTTTTAATGCCCAGTGATGAGCTGGAGATGCATCCTGGGTCACTGATAAATGTCACAACCTGTTAACGGTGTGTAGGCTTCATGCAGCCCTACACACAGTAAGCGTTCGGGTTCCTGGGTTCCAAACGCGCTCCTTTCACAAATCTAGAGACCTTGACCGAGTCACTTCACCTACCCAGCTTCAGTTTTGCCTCATAACAGTAGACTCGTGGGTTGGCTGGGGCACTACGGAGAGTAATATACAAAAGCGTTAAGGACGGGAAGCTCCTGTAGTCGCGGCGTCTCATCCTGGGCTCCCCGCTCCCCACCCCTCCTCCGGACTCACGCTTCCGCCCAGCGAGGCGGGGCAAGTCAGTGGGGCTGCCGGGGCTGTGGCGGCCCTAAGGCCCGACGGGCGGCGGCGACGCCCCTCCTTCCGCCGCCGGGCGGTGGCTGCGGGGGCGCCAGCGGGCATCCCGGGAATGCGGCGGCACTGCCCGGGACGCGGAAAGCAGGCCAGATCCCTCCACACTCAGATTCCCCTCATTCCAGCCGCGTGACGCGGCGGGGCGGGGCGGGGCGGGGCGGGCACTGTGGTCGCGAAGCCCCGCCTCCTCCCGCCCCTCCCCTCGTCAGCGATGGGCGGGAACGGAGCTAGGTGCCCCCCCCCAGGGGGAGCGCGAGGCCGGCTTCTGGTGGGCGCTGTCTCCACCTGCTCCCCTGCCCCGCTCTCCTGAGACAGTCTGCATTCCTGGAGCCTCTCCCTGCACCCTTCTGGATTTCAAGCCTGACGGAACGCAGAGGGCGCCCCCTCTGGGCCTGCCCGCCTCCCCCTCCATCTCCCAGCTGAGGCCAGATGCCCACTCCCCTTTACGCTTTCCAGAGGGCCCCATCTCCCAGCTGGTGACTCCCCTGAGAGGTGCCCTGGCCGCAGCTCCGACCGGGCTCCTGGCCGGGCTGTTGTTCTCAGGTAATAAGCCTCCCCTCATAGGTTGCAGCCCGCACCTGCTACACCCTTCTCCCTTCCCCAGGGAGTCCAGGTCCGAGGGTGGGGCGCGTCGGGCGGGGCATGCTGGGGCCTTGGGTCCTAGCTGTGCCTTTCCTCCCTAGGGCAAGCCGGTGCCGGCCCCGTGCACCCCAGGCGAGGGTCAGTACTAGAGAGCTCTTTGTATTTGACCCGAGGACCTAAGGAGCCTGAAGGAGCTTGCTTCACTAGATGAGAGGTATGACAGCTGTCCCCAAGCAGGTGTGGGACTGAGTGTGGCAGAGAAGGAAGAGGAAGAGAATAACGTTGTCGAGGCCCTAGGAACTGCCTTAATGTTTATCGCAGTCTACCCAACAAGGCTCCTGGCAGGTATTCACCTTTTTAAATGAACAGGTTCCAAGGGGTTGGGCATGCAGCTCAGTGCCAGAATGCTTGTGCAGCATATGCAAGGCCCTGACTTCAATCCCCAGCACTGAAATAACAAGAAAGACCGTAGTTAAATGACTTGCTCACAGCCATAACTGTCATAAGAAAAAGCCAGGCCTTTTTGCAAGCACTAGCCCTTACCAACCCCACCAGTAGTGGGATCCGAACTAGGTTCCTCCCCTCGCGCCACAGGAGGGCCGGTGCTCCCAGAGAGCCCGAGGGCGCAGCTGGGGAGGGCAGCAGAGGAGGGAAACGGGAGGAGTCCGGGCGCAGCGCAGCCCGAGTGGGACGTCCAAGCGGAGCGAGAAGGGTGTAGGCTCCAGATGCCAAATGGGAAACCGAGGCCTCCACATGGGCCAAGGACAGACACACTGAACAAGCAAGGATCCTGTTGTCCCTGGGGCGTGGGGGTCAAACGAGATTTTCGTGGTGGCGCTCGTAGACTCGGCGCTGCCCACCCCGGCTTCGGCCCGTGGCCCGCACCGCGGCTCCGCCTGCCCCGGCGCGCCGGCCGTATTTGGACATTTCGTTCTATTTTTAACTTTCCCGGGACTCGAAGTTGGTTTTAGGGGGAGGGAAATCCTACTTCTTCCGGGACCCACGGGCCTCAACCCCCCTTGCGCGCCTAGCCTGGCCGCGTGGTGTAGACACAGCCCGGAAGCGAGTTCCGGGTCCGTGAAGACCCGCCGGCCGCGCAGGTTCCGGGCCCCACCCTGGAACCAACGACGTCCCTCCTGGAAAACCTGACTCAGGCGGAGCCGGGCCCGCTGGGAGTCCCTCCCGCCCCCGTCTCCGCCCCCGCCCAGCCCAGCCGAGTCTCGGGGTTCTCCTTCAGCCCCTAGCCCGCCCCCGCCAGCTGACGAGGGACCCGGGAATCCCGGACCGCAGAACGGCGGGCGAGGTCCGGGTCCCGCGCCCGGGGCCGCGAGGGGGCGGTGCGGGGGATGGGCCCGCCCCTCCCTCGCTGACGCCGCCGCCGCCGCCCTCGCAGCGGAGCCCGGGACTCAAAGCGCGGGCAACGAAGCGGTGCGCCGAGCCGGCGGGGCAGGATGCGGTACCGGGCGTCGGTGAGCGGGGGTGGTGGGCAGGGCGGGGGTCCCCACGTCCCTCTGCCTCGCGGCGGCCTCTGGGCCCTTTCAGGAAGCGGGCGCGGCCCAGGAATTTAGGGTGGAAAAAACGTCCGGGAAAGTTGAAGGGGAGGAGGCCGAGGCGGGAGGAGGGCCGGAGGACGCCCGGACCCGGGCTGACGGCTCTCCTTGGGCTGGCTGGGAACCGCGGGACCCCTGGCCCGAGGGCAGAGGGGTGGGGCTGCGGCGGAGTTAGGCTGAGGCTTCGGGCAGAATTGGAGGGGGCGGCAAGGAACTAGCCTGGGAGAGGCAGGCTGGGAGGGGGGTACCCCCAGCCAGAGATCTGTGGTCGAACTAGACCAGGTTTCTCCTCTGGGATTTGCACACACCCCACCATCGCCTTACTATTCTCTGATCTTTGGTATTCTTGAGGTCAGTTTCCTAACGCCCCTAGATCTCAGACCTGAAGAGGGACCTCAGCCTTGGGTGTGGGATGACCGTCTTGCTATGCTTATGCTTGGAGGGCTCCCCACCCTACAGTGGCAGCTGGGCTTTCCCTGGTAAAACCCCCATCTCCTACTTCTGAGGATTCCAGGTGGAGGAGGTGTCTGTGGGGAGCCCAGCAGCTGGAGCGGGAAAGTGGTCCCAGCCCTGGGAGGGGGGACTGTGGCCTCAGAGCTGGGTGTTCAGCCCAGCTGGGGCTGGAGGCCCTGGGGAAATCCCAGTGCTTGTGGGAGGAGCTCTTGCTTGGTCCCCAAACAACACTCAACCCCTGGAGATTTAGAGGGTGGGAGAGGGAGAAATGGCTCCACCCTCCCTGCAGAATTCGCTGGGGTGTTTGTCCTCCAAAGCACCTGTCACACGTGGCCTAGAGCTAAGGGATGTGAAATCACCTGCTCTCAAATCCTCCTCTCGGAAGAGAGAAGAGGAAGCAGTGCAGTGGGAGGAGGGGATTTGTCCAAGGTCAACGTCACATTCTTTCTGCTGAATTCCTTCTCAGAACCCACCTTTGTGTACACAAAGCCAGCCCCTCATAGGATTCTGTGGCCTGATTCCTCCGTCTGCTGGGTCCTGGGTGCTGCCATGTGCTGTGTCCAGGTCCATGCGGTTTCTTTCTGTACTGTGCAGTGGCCTCCTGTGCCACAGGCCTGTTGTAGCCAGCGTGTTCTGTGTCCTGTGTCCCCATATCCCTGCATTCCCTCTCCATAAGAGATGAGGTCGTACTTGCTGGCTCTGACCCTCCCCCATGGCCTGTTACCTGCAGGCCCTGGGCAGTGACGGGGTTCGGGTGACCATGGAGAGTGCTCTGACAGCTCGAGACCGGGTCGGGGTGCAAGACTTCGTGCTGCTGGAAAACTTCACCAGTGAAGCCGCCTTCATTGAAAACTTGCGGCGACGTTTCCGAGAGAACCTTATTTATGTAAGGCCAAGCAGGGAGGTGGGGGAGGCTGAGGGCACCGGAGGCAGGGCTGAGGGGGAAGGAGGCACCAGGGTCAGGTGCCTCTGGGACAAGCTTCTGATCCTTTTTCCCTGACTCTTAGACCTACATTGGCCCTGTCCTGGTCTCTGTCAACCCCTACCGGGACTTACAGATTTATAGCCGGCAGCATATGGAGCGCTACCATGGTGTCAGCTTCTATGAAGTGCCACCCCACCTGTAAGTTATTCCTGATCCCTCCAAGAGTGATCCCCCATCTGACCCTTATTCTAAAATGATCACACACACACACACATACACACACACACACACAGAGGAATCCCACAACCAATCACTGTAGGGTTAAAAGAGGAAGAATTGAGATATGTACAGGTACGAAGTCCCTATGATGAAAGTGATCAGTATGTACGTTTAAAATGTACCAACAAACTTAAAGAAAATAAAAAATTTTAAAAATCACCATATGGTTACTCCAAGCCCCACCAGAGATGAATTTCTTAACTCCATCTGAGCAGGACCCCTGGCCTCCACCTCAGATCACACTCATGACAACCTCTATAAAGCCACTGACCCTGGAATGATGATCTTCCAGCCCTACTGGGGCAGCTTCCTCCTAGGTGACCTTGAACACATGTCCACCTGAAGGGATGCTCTCAGTCCTCTGTCTGAAAGTGACCCAGGGCTGGGGATATAGCTCAGCAGCACAAGTGCCTGTCTGGCAAGCACAAGGTCCTGAGTTCAATTCCCAGCACAAAAACCAAAACAAAACTAAGTGACCCATCCATATTCATGAGGGAACCCTAATTCCCATCCTCAAGGATATAGGAGTGGTCTCCTAGTCTTACCTCTGGGGGTCTACCACATGCAATTCCTGGTTCCTTACTGCCCCTGACAAGCCTCTGCCCCAAGGTTCGCAGTGGCTGACACTGTGTACCGGGCACTGCGCACGGAGCGCCGGGACCAGGCAGTGCTGATCTCCGGGGAGAGTGGAGCCGGCAAGACAGAGGCCACCAAGCGGCTGCTTCAGTTCTATGCGGAGACCTGCCCGGCCCCCGAGCGAGGGGGTGCAGTGAGGGACCGGCTACTGCAGAGCAACCCAGTGCTAGAGGTGAGGGGACTGCAGCATCTGAGAGGAGGGCAGGTCAGAGAGAGAAGGCCAGGTGGCCCTCATAGCCCCTGTCTACTCCTAGGCCTTTGGAAATGCTAAGACCCTCCGGAATGATAACTCTAGCCGATTTGGGAAGTACATGGACGTGCAGTTTGACTTCAAGGTACCTGTGGGTATATGGGGGCAGAGGGAAGGGCTTCCTTTCATTAGGCTCCGTATTTGTTGAGCACCTACCATGATCAGGTACTATTCCACATGTAGCAGTGAAACCAAATGGACAAAAAGTCTCTTGTTTAAAAAAAAAAATTATCGTGTCTCCTGACATGATAATTCAGGCCATGGGAGAAAATACAATTAGGTAAAGGATGAGGAGCAGTTGCAGTTTTAGATATGGCGGACAGGTTAGGCCTCACTGAGAAGTGGCATTGTATTAAAGGTTTGACAGAGATAGGGCAGCGAGCAGGGTAGGTAACCAGAGGAAAGAGTCCACACATCTGGGACCAGTGCAGTGGGAGCGTCTTGGTGCGTTTGAACCTGGCAAGGCCAGATGGCCGGAGAAGAAAGCAGAGGGGCACGGAACAGGAAGGGACCTGCCAGATGGCACAGGTTCTTTGAGGACCTTACAAGCTTTTAGGTTTGGTTTTTTTTGCTTTTACAATGCTAGGAATTAAATTCAGAGCTTCATACATGCTAACTAAGTATAACATGAACCCCTGAGCTACGTCTTCGCCCTGCAAGAATTTTTTTTAGCTTTGAGTGGAAGGGAGTTATCAGAGCATTTTGCATAGAAGCTTCTCATGATCCAGCTTTCCTACCAAAAAGGTCACTCTGTCTGCTTTGTTGGGAATAAACGATAAGGGAACCAGGCCAGGCAGGGAAACCGGTTAGGAGACTGATGTAATAATGCAGGTGACAGATGACGGTGGCTCAGACCAGCGTGGCTGCCATGGCTGTGGTAAGCAGTGGTTGGATTCCAGGTGTTCGGAAGGTTAAGGCAGCAGGATAGGGTATTTGGATATAGGAAGTAGAAGGAAAGCAGGCTTTGGGGAGGACCACAATCTTCTTGGCCTGAACAGCTCTTGGGAAAACCCGAACGGGTCAGTCTGAGCGAGGGGAGATGAAGAGCTCAGCGTCGGACCTGTTGACCTGAGATGCTTGTCAGGCGTCCAGGTGGAGCTGCCTTACGTAGAACCTATTCATTTCTTGGATGAAGAAACAGGCCAGAGTGGGTATTGTGCTGAACACCCCCACACAGCTAGTG
This sequence comes from Dinomys branickii, assembly GCA_004027595.1. NCBI lineage: Eukaryota > Metazoa > Chordata > Mammalia > Rodentia > Dinomyidae > Dinomys > Dinomys branickii. The sequence goes on from PVLD010000833.1 coordinate 167,167, forward strand.
CCAGAGCAGGCACAAGAGGCCAGGCCTGCAGGATAGAGAGGGCGGATGGATTCTGTTCTCCAGTTCCTCTGACTAGTCCCTGTGCTCTGACCACAGGGTGCCCCTGTGGGTGGCCACATCCTCAGTTACCTTCTGGAGAAGTCCCGAGTGGTACACCAGAATCATGGGGAGCGGAACTTCCACATCTTCTACCAGCTGCTGGAGGGGGGTGAGGAGGAGACGCTACGCAGGCTGGGCTTGGAACGGAACCCCCAGAGCTACCTGTATCTAGTAAAGGTGAGTGTCTGGCAGGCAACACAGGTGCCACCCAGGAGGCACAGTGCCAGAACTGGCAACCCAGCTATGCCCTTTCTCCAGGGCCAGTGTGCCAAAGTCTCTTCCATCAATGACAAGAATGACTGGAAGGTCGTGAGGAAGGCACTGACAATCATTGACTTCACAGAGGATGAAGTAGAGGTGAGGGCTTTTCTGGGGAACCACCCTTTCTTCCTGTCACACCCCAAGATCACTTAGTTTTACGACTTTTTGGCAGTCCTGAGAATTGAACCCAAGGCCTTCTCTCTGAGCTGTGTCCCAGCCCCTTTTATTTTTTTATTTTGAGACAGGGTCTTACTAATACTGAATTGCCCAGGCTGATCTTGAACTTGTGATCCTCCTGCCTCAGCCTCCCAGAGTATGGGAATACAGGCATGCGCCACTGTCTGGATACCTTTTACTTTTGAAACCCATTTCTACTTCAAGCCCCCTTACCCTCCCAAACATGTTTCCACCTATTCCCTGCTCCATCGACCACCTACTAGTTGCCCTCATGGGGTTCCCTCCACCACCCTGGAACCACCACCTGCTCTTTGGCTGCTTCCCCAGGAGCTGCTGAGCATTGTGGCCAGTGTCCTGCATCTGGGCAACATCCACTTTGCTGCAGATGAGGAGAGCAATGCCCAGGTCACCACTGAGAACCAGCTCAAGTATCTGACCAGGGTGAGTGCACAGGGCAATGAGGGGGCATCTGGGGTAAGAGCAAAGCCACCCTTATGACCCCCTTCCCCACTGCTGACAGCTCCTCTGCGTAGAAGGCTCGACTTTGAGGGAAGCCCTGACGCACAGGAAGATCATCGCCAAGGGAGAGGAGGTGAGGCTGAGGCTTGGCCACACAGTGGGGAGGTTCAGGAAGTCCCAGGCGACTTTCACTGCTGTCAGCCCCCCTTCCCAGAGTCTGCTCAGTGGCCCTCTCAGCAGTGCCAGAGGAACCTAAGACAGGTGGCTCAGGGAGACACAGTGACCTGACCAGGGTCACACAGGAAGGGAGTGACAGTCAGACTCCCACCTCCGGGAATAAGGACTCCTAATGCCACCTTCTCTCTGGTGTGGTCACTCTGTCCTCCCCTGGCAAACCAGACCCACCAGCACTGTCCAGCCCCCAAGCTCACTGGAGCTCAGAAAAGGAGCAGAGCATCCTGGTCTTCTACCTGAGTCCAGAGGGGCGGTGGGACGGAGGAGCCCTGTAGCACACATCTCTTTGTCTCACTGTGTGACAGCTCTTGAGCCCCCTGAACCTGGAACAGGCGGCATACGCACGGGACGCTCTTGCTAAAGCTGTGTACAGCCGCACTTTTACCTGGTTGGTTGAGAAGATCAACAGGTCGCTGGCTTCCAAGGTAAGCCCTGGGTCCACGCTGCTTCCACGGCTGGCAGGGAGGGTAGTCGGAGAGACCTGGGTCTGGGAGCTGAAGTCACAGGCCTTGGAACCCATGCCCTTGGTTAAACAACTGGTCCTAGGATGCCGAGAGCCCCAGCTGGCGGAGTACCACAGTTCTTGGGCTCCTAGACATTTATGGCTTCGAGGTGTTTCAGCATAACAGGTCAGTGCCACCTTTACCCCTTGTTATCCTCTCCACTAGTCCTTCTGTCCCAGTCCCTCTCCCTGTCATTCCTGCCCAACGCCTTCCCCAGCCAGCCTGGCCCCTCTTCTGTGTCTCTTCACTCAGATGCGCAGGGCCCCGTCCCTGTCCTTTTCCCACCCCCAGACTTGTGTCCACTGGTGCTATTGAAGCTTCTTCTGTTTCCTTGCAGCTTTGAGCAGTTTTGCATCAATTACTGCAATGAGAAACTGCAGCAGCTCTTCATTGAGCTGACACTCAAGTCAGAACAAGAGGAGTACGAGGCAGAAGGCATTGCGGTGCGTGTGAGCCTGAGTGCCCTGTCACGGCGGGAAGCCAGGCATCGGGCTCCCCGGAGAGGGTGCCATGGTGACAGCCTCCTCCTCTGTCCCTGCAGTGGGAGCCTGTCCAGTACTTCAACAACAGGATCATCTGTGACTTGGTGGAGGAGAAATTCAAGGGCATCATCTCTATCTTGGTGAGTTCTGTGCACCTCCAAGCTGCATGTTGCCCCCAGCTAGGGGCCGTCCTCTCCCTGCCCGTCTCTCTGCAAGCCACTCCATAGCTGGGGGGAGGGCGCTGCCTGGTCTGAAAGCTTCCTATGGGGCTCCCTGTGCTCTGTTCCCGTTGCCCTGTGTCTGTGCCTCCCCTCATGGTGCCTCAGGAGCTTCTTTGCTCTCTCCACCTTCTCCCCAAACCCATCCCTCACCCTGTACCCTGTCACCCAGGATGAGGAATGCCTGCGCCCTGGGGAGGCCACAGACCTGACCTTCCTGGAGAAGCTGGAGGACACCATCAAGCACCATCCACACTTCCTGACGTGAGTGGGGCTGCTGGGCTGCTGGTGCGAGAACTCGCTTAGGCCAGAGCCTGTGGAAGGTTGGGCTCTGTCCACAAAGATAAACACAGCCACATGGCCGGGGTGTAGCCCAAGGGTAGAGCACGTGCCTACGGTACACAAGGCTCTGAGTTCAATTCCCAACCCCAAAACAACAAAAAAAGAACAACCACAGGAAGTCTCCAGGGAAAATGTGAAGCTGGGAAAATGCGAAGCTGGGGACAGTTGCACTAAACTGCTGGTCTTGCAGATGGCTTCCTCAGTATTCTTAAACTGTGTGTGTGTGTGTGGTCTTGCAGATGGCTTCCTCAGTATTCTTAAACTGTGTGTGTGTGTGTGTGTGCGTGTGTGCGTGCGTGCGTGCGTGCGTGTGTGCAGTTCAGCTCACTTTGTATCCCAGGCTGGTCTCAAACTCATAACGATCCTCCTGCCTCAGCCTCCCAAGTGCTGCGATTACAGGCGTACCACTACACCTGGCTGGGCCTTCCTATTCTTCGAGGTTGAAACTTGCTAAATTTTGTTTTTCTTCACTTGGAAGTTGCTTCTTTTTTAAGGAATCTCTGAAGTGGGGAGGGGTGGAAATAGAAGCTAGGACCTCTGTTCCAAGTAGCCCTGTGTACTTTGTGTACATCGTCTTCTGACCCACAGCTATTGTTTTTGTGGTACTGGGGATTGAACCTGGCCGCTTCACACTGAGCTACACCTCCTAGCCCTTTTTATTTTTTATTTTGAAATAGGGTCTTGCTAAATCACTAAGTTGCAAAGCCGGGCATGGTTGCACACACCTGTAATCCCAGCACTTGGGAGGCTGAGGCAGGAGGGTCGTTGTGAGTTTGAGACCAGCTTGGATACAAAGGGAGCTCAAGGCCAGCCTGAACTACATAGCGAGACCCTGTCTCAAAAAACCAAAAAAAAAAAAAAAAATCACTAAGTTGCTCAAACTTACAACCTTGCCTCAGTCTCCCAGAGTGCTGGAATTATAGACTTACACCATCATTCCTGGTCCCATAGCCTCCCTTTAAGGAGTTGTTCTTGGTGTTTTCCCCACCTCCTGAAACTCAGACAAGTAAAGTTATTTGCCTAAAGTTATCAACATCTAGAGTGTAGAGCTGGGACTTGGTCCCAGCGTTGTCAGATGCCAAACCCTGAGCATTGTTTGCTTAATAATATATTTAAAAACTTGTTTCTGATTATAAAAATAATATTGCTCATTAAAAAAAAGTTGAAATGTGAGCAAAAGCTTCATATAACCCTGTCACCGAGAGGTCATCATTGTTAGTAATTCCAGGCATTTCCTTCCTGCCTTTTTCTATACGTTTTTTTTCCTAGTTGATGATTTATTGTGTATAAGGCTCAGAGCAAAGTTATATCCTGAGCATTTTCCTGCATCATTAAATGAATAAGTTACTCAACATTCTTGCAATGGGTTTAACCCACAGACACTCACAGCTCTTACCCAGCCTCTGGCGATGCCTGGCCAGTGCCAGTTCTAGGTTTCTATTGGAATAACAAGACTAGAAAAAAAGAGAAGAAAAACCATAACAGGATTGACACAGATATCTTTGGCCTTAAATCTTTGCCTGTGTCTCTGGTTATTTGGAAAAGTTTTGTTTAGGGGCTGGGGATATAGCTCAGTGGAATAAGCGCTTGCCTAGCAAGCGCAGGGTCCTGAGTTCGATCCCCAGTACCGCAAAAAAAAAAAAATAAAAGTTTTGTTTGTTTGTTTGTTTTGTAGTTGTTGGGTTTTTTTTTTTTTTTTTTTTTTTTTTTTTTTTTTTTTTTTTTTTTTTTTTTTTTTTTTTTTTTTTTTTTTTTTTTTTTGCAGTACTGGGGATTGAACTCAGGACCTTGTGCTTGCCAGGCAGGCACTTATTACACTTAGCTATATCCCCAGCCCAGTTGTTGGTTTTGTAGTTGTTTATTTTGTAGTGCTAGAGATTGAATGCAGGGTCTTCCACATAATAGACAGGTAGTCTGCCACTGAGCTACATGCCCAGCCCTGGAATAGTTCTTAAAAGTACCAAATGGGCTAAACACTATAAACATGCTTAAAGATTAAGTAATCTGTTGGGGTAGATTCCATTCTGAAAATGTAGTAGACAGCTCAGTCCCAGCAGAGTCAGGAGCTGTCATGTAGCAGTGAGAGTGGCCCTGACCTGGTAGTCTGGAGGCTTAGGTCCAAGTCCTAGATCCTAGCACCATGTGACCCTGAGCAAGGCCATCTACTTTTCTGAGCCTTAGTGATCTCCATGCAGGAGGACTGATGGCCCTGCCCTGTCTGCCACATGATACTTGGAGAAGCCTGGGTGGTCTCTTCAGCAAGCAGGGGTATGGCTCTGGTCAGAAGTCTGTAGCTTCCTGTCCTTGTCACCCTCAGACACAAACTGGCTGACCAGCGGACCAGGAAATCTCTGGGTCGTGGGGAATTTCGTCTTCTGCACTATGCTGGGGAGGTGACTTACAATGTGACAGGTGAGGATCCTGAGGCTGGGTCCCTATGGGGGGAGGGAGAGAGTTTTCCCTCACCTCACTTCTCATCTGTTCTTGCCCTCAGGCTTTCTAGATAAGAACAATGACCTTCTCTTTCGAAACCTGAAGGAGGTGAGGACGCTGGGAAGGGAGGGGCAGTAGGGAGCACCTGTGTGTGTCACCTCTGCCCAGGACTCTGACCCACTGCGCTGTATTCCCATCCTGACCCCTGCATTGCCCTATAGACCATGTGCAGCTCGAAGAATCCCATCATGAGCCAGTGCTTCGACCGAAGTGAACTCAGTGACAAGAAGCGACCAGAGACGGTGCGCAGGCTGTGGAGTCGTGTGGGGGTGGGGGTGTCTGAGCAAGGACAAGCAGCTGTGTGGGCCTGGGAGTTGGCGGTGTGACTTGAGCATGTGCATTTTGTTGGTAGCTGTGTGCACATCTGTGTGTGTCTGTAGGAAGCTGCCTGCCTGGAGCATCTTGGTCTTCCAAGTATGCACATGTGTGTCTGCTGGTCACTTAAGTATGCAGGCCCATGTATGTGTCCCTGTGGTAATGGGGGCATCTGTGTGTGTACACCTGTCTGAATGGGTGCTTGTGTGTGTTCACCTATTCAGTAGACATCTGTAGCAGACTTTGCTAAGCACTGAGGAATCAGAAATCAATAGGTGTAGATGGGGCTGTAGCTCAGTGGTAGAACACTTACTGAGCATGTGTGAGGCCCCAGGCTTAATCCCCAGTGCCTCAAGAAAAGCAAGTGTTCTCACAGAAGTGCGCACAGGGTGCCTTGGAAACGAGGGGCTAGCAAGCTGCCTAAGGGCGGAGGAGGGATGAGGGGTTGCAGAAGGCTCCCTGGAGGATGGAGCACTCAAGATTACTTGCATGAATGAGTGCTTTTTGGTCAGATGGTTCCGTGAGGGCACTATAGGCTGCAAGAAGGCCTGTAGTATAGAGACCAGAAAAGTCCAGGAGGCTGGAAGAGAGCCAAGTCATAACAGGGGCTGAGAAAGGGAGGTGTGGCCAGCAGTACCAGCTGCAGGGAGAGCGCCTGGGACCTGAGGGCAGAGGTGTAATTGCTGGACATGGCAAGAGGAGGATCGGGGTAGCCCCAGGTCCTGGGGGAGGTCAGGAGGGAGATAGAAGCCAGAGTGCCACAGCTGAGACGTGCTTGTAGAAATGGCGCAGAGGCATTATCACCCACCCCAGAACCCTCCCTGCCTCTGCTGCTTTCCGCCACACCCTCAAACCGCACCTCCTCTTGGCCTCAGTGTCTCCCCACTCAGGACAACTGCGCACCCTGTCCTATACAGGCCACTCCAGAAAGCCCATAGATTCATGTCCAGTGATCTCCCCTAAGTGGGCCTTAGGTTGCCAGGCCCCCAGGCTGCCTCCTTTTTTCCATGCCTAACTTAGGACAGGGATCTTCCTCTGCCTAGTTCTCCAGGCCAGTAACCTAGGCACCATCCTGGTTCTTCACCGTCTTTATCCACCTGCTTGCCAAACTTCGCTTGTCTGTTGCCTGAGTGTTTCTCCTTTTTCTCTACCCCTTCACATAACCATTTCTCTAGGTCAGGCCTTGGTGACTGTGCTCTGAGTTCCAGCCTCCCTGCTTCCAAGCTTCCAGTCTGTACTACCTAACCCATCTCCCACACATCTTCTATAGAGATAGAAGATGCAGTGCAGTTCTCTTTAAAAGTGCAGTTCTCTTTCTGTCACTCTCTCACTCTTTTTTTTTTTTTTGTCTTTTTTTGAGACAAGGTCTGGCTGTACAGTTCAGGCTGGCCTTGAGCTCGCTTTGTAGCCCAGGCTGGTCTCAAACTCATAACGATCCTCCAGCCTCAGCCTCCCAAGTGCTGGTATTACAGGCATGCACCACCACACCTGGCTTCTGTCTTCTCTTTTTGAGATTCCATGTAAATGTTAGATTTTGTTAGTCTTTGTCTCTCTCTCTCTCTCTCATTTTTCTTCAGTGTTTTCTCTATTCCTCAGACTTTTGAATTTCTCTTGGTCCCGCTTCAAATTCACGGCCCCTTCCCATCCCCTTTTTCTTTTGCTGCACTGGGGATTGAATCATGGACCACATGCATGCTGGGAAAGGGCTCTGCCTCTGAGCCACATCTCCAGACCATTTCCTGCCATATAAATACGTTGTTAAATATGCTATCTAGTGAGTTTTATTTCATTATTTTGTGTTGCTCAGCTTCTGAATTTCTATTTTGTTCTTTTAATTTTCATTTTTCAGCTGACACTTCCTATTCATTCTTCAGGACTGTGTTTTCGGGGTGGATGGAGCTCAGTGGTAGCCTACTTTCCTTCCTAGTGCTGGGATTACAGGTGTGCAGCACTGCTCCCTGCTCCCTCACTCTAAATTCTTTACTGGTTCGCTGTTTCCCTCAGCCTTCCCAGTGTGATCACCCATAGTACTGTCTCTGCCGGCTTTCTTTCTTCGGGGGCTGGGGGAAGTGTATGGGAATCAAACTCTGGACCTTGTGCTTGCCAGGCAGGCACTGAGCTATATCCTCGGCCCCTTCTGCCTGCTTTTCAAAGTCCTCTCCCTTTTTCTTAAAATTTTTTTCTTGTACTAGGGATTGAATTTAGGGGTGCTAAGCTACATTCCCCAGCCCTTTTATTTTTTGAGACAAGGTCTTGCTATGTAGCCCAGACTGGCCTTGAACTTGCAATCCTCCTGCCTCAGCCTCCTGAATAGCTGGAACTACAGGGATATGCCACCACTTCTGGCTTCATGCCTCGTATTTTTACGCAGCACTTGAATTCTCGCATGCGTATAGCTGCCTATGTATGTCAAACCTTTGCCCAGGCTATCCCTCCACGTGGACTCCCCTTCTCTCCTCTCTTCCTTCCAGCCATCTAAGCCTCATTTTAGGGTCGCTTCCAAAAGGTCTTTCCAGATACCTTTTATCCCATTTGTCCCTTGTTGGTGCTCCCAGAGCCCCCAAAGATACACCTGCCGCCAGTCACAAATGAACCAGTCACAAACTCTAGATTCAGCCACCTCTGAGAAACCTGCACCCCATGACCACACTAGTCTTTGGGGGACCATTCAGACACAAACCATAACATCTAGCAGCGTAGCCCCTAAATTCTAGGAGAAAGAGGGTTACTAAAAAGAGATATTGGGTGGGGGTTTCTAGGGGACCTGAGCAGAATTTTTAGGATAAAGTGAGCTTCCTAAGCTGGAGTCTCTAGCTCAGCCAGAAGGACATAGACCCCTCCTCTGTTGTGAAGCGGGAGACTAGGGGCCAAGCTCAGAGGCCACTGCAGAGGGCAGCAGCTCTGTGGGGTGGTGCGCCGCAGGGGTCAGGCCAGCTCCAGCCAAACTTCAATTCCCTGACTCACCAGGTTGCCACCCAGTTCAAGATGAGCCTCCTGCAGCTGGTCGAGATCCTGAAATCTAAGGAACCCGCCTACGTGCGCTGCATCAAGCCTAACGATGCCAAACAGCCAGGTAAGCCCCACACACACCACAGGGCTGGGGCTGAGCCACCTGTCGGTGAAAGCCCTCCGACTGCCCTGTGACCCTTTTCCCAGGCCGCTTTGATGAAGTGCTGATCCGGCACCAGGTGAAGTACCTGGGGCTCATGGAGAACCTGCGTGTGCGCAGAGCAGGTTTCGCCTATCGCCGAAAATACGAGGCTTTCCTCCAGAGGTGGGTGACCCACCAGCGGCCGGCGGGGAGGCGAGACACAGGAGCTGCCTGAGCCCCCTGGGAGAGGACAGGCATTCACGGCCCCATGGAAGAGATGATACCGAGTCTGCGCTGCTGTGGGACCCACACCAGGCCCCCCCCCCCACAGGCCTAATGTCAGCCTTGAGAGAGAACACCAGGCTTCCGCATGCCTGCCTCTGGAGACAGGACAGCAAACCCAAGAGGCAGGCAGAGTTTCTTAGAAACCCAAAGAGGATTTGTAGCAGTTGGGTGGCTATTACAAGTTGCAGGGCTGGGGAGTCACTCAGGGTGTGAATTTCATCTCTGCCACTTTCTGACCCTTGGCCTTAGGCAGATAGGAATACTTAGAGGTCTTTGTCTTTAAAAATGAGACTCCCTGCTGGGCATGGTGACACACACCTGTATTCCCAGCACTTGGAACACTAAGGCAGGAGGATCCTTGTGAGTTCTAGGCCAGCCTGCACTACACAGTAAGACCTTGTCTCCCTGTCTCAAAATAGACAAACTAGGACCCTGCAGCCCTTCTCTGAGTTGTGAACAAGTCAGTGGGAGCACCCTGAAGGAGCCTAGGGGAGGCTGATGGGGGCCTCTGGGGAAGGACATTGGCTGGGGTATGGCTGGCTGCCTCCCTTCTCTGGCCCCCAGGTACAAGTCACTGTGCCCCGAGACATGGCCCACGTGGGCAGGACGGCCCCGAGATGGAGTGGCCGTGCTGGTCAGGCACCTTGGCTATGAGCCCGAAGAGTACAAGATGGGCAGGTGAGGTGTCCGTTCCTGGCATCTGTGGGACACAGCCAGTGACAGCAGGGCTCTGATGGCTGCTCCCTCCTCAGGACCAAGATCTTCATCCGCTTCCCCAAGACCCTGTTTGCCACAGAGGACGCCTTGGAGGTCCGGCGGCAGAGCCTGGGTGAGGAGGAGACCCACCCTTCTGGTCCATGGGCTGGGGGGGTGCAGGGAAGAAGTCATCAGTTTGGGTTCCTTCTCCAGGAATTCAGCCCACCCACAAACCCTGTGGCTCTTCCACTTCCTTCCCAGCTCAAGTCCAGGGCCTGTCATCGGCCTGGCCTTGGGACACAAACCCCTGTGCATAAGGCTGGGCATGGTGGCACACACTTGTAATCCTAGCGCTTAGGAGGCTAAAGCAGGAGAATCACTGAGTTCAAGGCCAGCCTGTACTACATCATGAGACCTTGACTCAAAACAACAAAAAAACCCATGCACATTCTGCATCCATTCGCTCTCCTTCGTTTATCCTTCCTTGGCTCATTTGTCCTCTCATACAGTAGCTGGTGCAGCCCCTCCCTCACTCAATGTGTTCACTGGGCTCTAACAGTGCCAGGCTCCCAGCTGGTGGCCCTGAGCAGCCAACTGATTCTTTCCCCACCCCAGCCACGAAGATCCAGGCTGCCTGGAGGGGCTTTCACTGGCGGCAGAAATTCCTCCGGGTGAAGCGATCAGGTTTGGGGGCTCTGGGCTCCAGGATGTTTGGAGGGGCAGGGTCTGGGGCTAGAGGAGGCCACCACAGTGAGGAGATGGAAGTCGGCCATCTGTGCTCTCCACAGCCATCTGTATCCAGTCATGGTGGCGTGGAACACTGGGCAGGAGGAAGGCGGCCAAGAGGAAGTGGGCAGCACAGACCATCCGGAGGTGAGCGTGAGATGCCGGGAGGGGCTGCGCAGGAGGTGTGTAGGGGGATCCATCACCAGGTCCTCACCCGAACCTCATCTGGCCCCCAATTCCAGGTTTATCCATGGCTTCATCCTGCGCCATGCACCTCGCTGCCCTGAGAATGCCTTCTTCCTAGACCATGTGCGCACCTCTTTTCTGCTTAATCTTCGGCAGCAGCTGCCCCTGAATGTCCTGGACACCTCCTGGCCCACACCCCCACCTGCCCTGCGTGAGGTCTGTGCGCTCTCCCGGCTGGGTCAGCCGTCAGAAGGCTCATGGCAGAGGGGAAGTGCAGTGGGGCCGTGAAAAACGAGTTCTTTGGAGAGCACCTGGACTAGAAAGGCTGTCGGGTTGAAGAGAAGTTGCTTATACTGAGGCCTGGTGGTGGATGTGCGTTGGAAGTGAGGGACACCAGGTTGGGTAGGTCCTCTGACCTTGTTTTCCCTTCCCAGGCCTCAGAGCTTCTACGAGAGCTGTGCATGAAGAACATGGTGTGGAAGTACTGCCGGAGCATCAGCCCCGAATGGAAGCAGCAGGTATGGGGGGCAGACAGAAGCAAAGACCAGCAGTGGGGTCTGGAGCAGTAGCCACCCCGTGACTGGTGCTGGGCTCTGGAAGCATTTTACTCTGCAACCTCAAATGGATCCCAGTCCCCCACTGGGCCTCCTGTAGGAAGTGAGGCTGGAATAGATTTTGGGTACAAATAGGGCTTATTTTGTGAGGCACTTTGACTGGTAAAGGGTGCTCAGAGCCCCATGTTAAAAGGGTTGCCTCTGTGGAAAAAAATCCTCGTATATGGATAATACCTGCTGTGGTTATAGACACAGACATTGATGTGTAATGTGCCTTGTATTTGCCCACACAGTATTAGGTGATGAGAAAGGACCAACCCACCTCAGATAAGCTGTAGAAGCTTTGAGTATTTGCAGTCAGCCACCTATAAATTCCCAAGCTGGGGCTGAAGCTCAGACTCCGGGGCCTGATAGGGAATCATGCTGGGCAGTCATTCTCAAAGGTGGGCCTGGAACCTGTCGGTGTTCTCGTGATGCCTCTGGGAAGTTTTCTGCCTTGGTTGCTGGGGGAAGGGGGTAAAGAAGGGAAGGGTCTGGTGGAAGTGCTGGTAGCGGGGCTCACCCTCCTGGTACTGGGACCACAGAACAGATGAGAGAGGCTGTCTGCGTTCCCAAGACTGGGGCTGCCCGCTTCAGGATCAGCACCCTGTGACACCTCCTCACTCCCGTTTGTCTCTTCAGCTGCAACAAAAGGCTGTGGCAAGTGAGATTTTCAAGGGCAAGAAGGATAACTACCCCCAGAGCGTCCCCAGGCTCTTCATCGGCACACGGCTTGGTGAGCGCCCGGCTGTCCAGCCCTCGCAGCCCTGTCGCCCTCTCGCCTTCTCTGACCTCTCCCCACTCTGCGTTGCAGGCACAGATGAGATCAGCCCCAAAGTGCTGCAGGCCCTAGGCTCTGAGCCCATCCAGGTGAGAGCCCACCTGCAGCCCCTTGTCCAGCGCAGTTCTGCTGCCCCCAGCCTACAAGGTTGTGTGCTCAGGACACCGGCAGAGGCGCAGGAGGGGGTCTCAGCCCCTGCCCTGCCCTCACAGTGCCTTCTGTCCCCAGTATGCTGTGCCAGTGGTGAAATATGACCGCAAGGGCTACAAGCCTCGCTCCCGGCAACTGCTCCTCACACCCAGCGCTGTGGTCATCGTGGAGGATGCCAAAGTCAAGCAGAGGATTGATTACACCAACCTGACCGGTCAGACAGAGTCCAAGGCCACACAAGGAGGGCCCCTGTGCTGACCTTTGGTCCCTGACCTCTGCTCTGCACCCTCAGGTATCTCTGTCAGCAGCCTGAGTGACAGCCTGTTTGTGCTTCATGTGCAACGTGAGGACAATAAGCAGAAGGTGCCTTTGGAGGACTTGGGAGGTGGAGGGGGCCTATAACTCTGACAGGGTTTGACTCCTCCCTCCCTCTGGTCCCAGGGGGATGTAGTGCTACAGAGTGACCATGTGATTGAGACACTGACCAAGACAGCTCTCAGTGCCGATCGTGTAAACAACATCAATATCAACCAGGGAAGGTGAGGCGGGTGGGGGTGGTGAGGGGGTCATATCTGTACCCAGGGGCAGGGCAGGGACCCACCCTGAAGAATCTGCCTCTGTGGAAAAAAATCCTCATATACTTCCTTCCTTCTAGCATCACATTTGCAGGGGGCCCTGGCAGGGATGGTGTCATCGACTTTACACCTGGCTCGGAGCTGCTCATCACCAAGGCCAAGAACGGGCACCTCGCTGTGGTGAGTGGGGCTGGCAGGCAGCACCCTGCTTCGCTGCTGTTAGTCCAAGGGCTAGGGTAGAGCCCTGATGGTCAGGCTCTCCTTGGCAGTGTTTGGCAAAGCCTGGGTACCTTGCCCATGCCCTCAATCCAAAGGCTACCTTCCCACCACTTTCATCCCATTGATGTCCCACAGGGGTGAGAGCGGGGCCATTCAAGCCCCATGATGCAGAGGGTCATAAAGATGGCAGCACAGGGATGTGGGGAGGTCCAGGTGATTGGGGGTACATAGGGCAGGGGAGAGGCCTACTCTGACCAGGCACAGGAGCTCCTATGGAAGTAGGACCAGAGTGTCCAGCACCAAGGCCACTAGATGCACTAGTCTGCTACTGGCTGTATCTAACCTGAGACTACAAATACCCAGAGCGTCCGGTGCCTGCTTCCCGCTCACCACTTGGGCTTCTCCCTCTGCCCCTGCAGGTGGCCCCACGGCTGAATTCTCGGTGATGACTGTGCCCACTGGACCCCCTCCCAACTCCTAATGCTTTGCTTACCCCTTCCTCCTTTCCCAGTTACCAAAGACTCAAGCTTCCAGACAGGGACCCAAGGACACCTCAAAGCCCACCTGCAAACTCCTGCTTCCTGCTCACCCCTCTCTCGAGGGAGTAGCAGGGCCCAGGGAGGTACCCCAGGAATGGGCCAGGCCGGGCCACAGCAATAGGAAAGGCGAGGCCAGAGCGAGCTGTGCCAGCCTCACCGCTGATGCCAAATATTCGAGAAGGGAATTTTTGCTGAGGTTTTCTCTGAGATTTTTTGATGCTTTATAGGAAACTTATTTTTTAAAAAAGCCATTTTCTCACCCCAAAACACATTGGATGTGTTTTCCCTTACTCAAACAGGGCAGGGCAAGTAGCTGAGAGGCTGGGTGGGTGGGGCTGCGGGCGTCGTCCCTGGCCGGGACCTCCTCTCCTTGTTCCCTTGGCACCTCGTCTGTCTGTCTGTCTGTCTGCCTGCCTGTGTGTCTCCCCACCTGTATCTTTTACAGCCCACTCTGACCTCCACCTGGAGGCTGAGACCAGCCTTGCCTGCCTGTCTTCCTGCCTTAACACGCCCTTTCGGGGACTGGGAGTATATGTAGCTCAATGGTAGAGCATGTGCTTAGCGCATGTGAAGTGGTGGGTTTAATCCTCAGCACCACAACAACAGAATGGGGAAAAAAAGCCCTTTTAACATTCTCATCCCAGTCCTGGGGAATTCTGCAGTGGGAAGAACAGTCTTACCCCAGAGAATATGGAGGACTCAGAGCATCTAGTTCTGTCCCTTGCAGGCACAGAGCCAGAAAAAGGGGTGCAAAGGGTAAAGGACTAGTCTGAGCTCATACAGGAGGTTTGGGCAAAACTGGGACTACAGCCTCTTCCTGCACACATGTCACTGTCGCTCCCAGGGAAAGGGAGCCCCCGAAACATGGGCCGTGTCTTAAGTGTACACCTGCTCCCTGACCAGCAATCACCTTTAGGGGCCAGCAGGTGGAAGAACACTTGTGCTTGAGTCCTTGCCTTAGGATGACAAGCCCCATCCGCACACTTGGGACCCAACTGGAGGATGCAGGGCTTTGCTGGCCTGTCCCCTCTTGACCTGGGGTTGGGAGGGGCCAGCCTTGGGAGGCGCTGCAGGGGCATCACCTCTTTCTGCCCCTTTCCATCCCAGAGGGCCGGGGGCTGCCCAGCTGCCTCTGCCCTCTAGAGGTCTCAGCCCACTGCTGACACTGCTGCAGTCCAGAGAAACACTAAATAAAGCAATACGTGTTTGCCAGCATGGTCTCCTTGGAATTATTAGGAAAGAAAAGAGGGCCCTAGAAGGCAGCTAGAGACCTAGTATTGCAATTTTTGTCACGATCTTTCAAGAAAGGACAGTGCCCAGGCATGGCATGGTTCCCACTGTAATCTCAGCACTCGGGAGGCAGAGGCAGGAGGATCACTGCAAGTTTGGGACCAGCCTGAAATACATAGTGAGACCCTGTGTCACCCAAAAAAATCAGAAAAGGGACAACTTGCCCAGACTGAGAACAAGAATGATTAAGGGTTTGCTCTTTCCTGGATTGTCAACCAAAGAGCTGCACAGTCTGGTACAGTACTGTGGGCTGGGGGGCAAAGAAATGGTGCACACCTCCTGTGCGTGTGCTGGTCGGTAAGGCAGCCTGGTGTGGTCCCACAGGCACCAAGGACTTTGAGGAGTCGGTGTGGGAGAGAGGCTGTGTATATACAGAAGCTGTCCTGAGAGTCAGGTCTCAGAGGAGCATCTCAATTCTGGAAGTGACAAACCCAAACCAAGATGGCTTGAACTGAGAAGGGCATTTTTCAGTAGAAATGTAGTAGTTGGGAAGGGTGCTTATTGGTGTTCAAAGGGTACTGGAGAAACTGACTGGAACCGGCTGGCAACTCAGACTTCCTGCATGGTGGCTTGTATCATCCGCAGCTTCTTTCTGGTGAAGTGTCAACAGTTCCAACTTTTCATTCTACCAGTTTGGTGTCAGATGTAGAAAAGGAACATGCTTCTTTCCCTATGATATGAAAGTCTCAGAGCAGATTCTCAGGGAATGAAGGGCTTTGCCCTGACCCAGGTCACTGTAGTTAGAAGAGCATATTCTGATTGGCTAGATCTGGATCACGTGCCTGCCCCGGAACCACGCCCCACTGCAAAGAGTGGGAGGTGTGCCAGGAATGTACCTTAGTGGCAGAGCACTCTAGGCTGTGGGTCAGATGTCCAGCACTCCAAACAAAAAACAGGAGTGATGGTTGCTTCCACGAGAAAGGGAGTGAACCAGCATGGGGCAGAGGCACCTATGATCCTAGCACTCTGGGAGGCTTAGGCAGGAGGTTCCCAAGTTTGAGTATAGCCTGGACAATTCAGCGACCTAGAGAAATTTAGGCTCAAAAAAATTGATGAAGGGCTGTTGCTCAATGAAAGGCCTTTGGTTTAGTACCCAGCACCAAAAATAATAATAATAAAAATATAGGGCTGGTGATATAGCTCAGTGGAATAAGCGCTTGCCTAGCAAGCGCAGGGTCCTGAGTTCGATCCCCAGTACCGCCAAAAAAAAATTAAATAAATAAAAATAAAAATATACATACATCTTATACAACTCCCCAAAATGAGCTGGGTATGGTGGCGCAAACCTGTAATCCCAGCACTAGGGAGGCTGAGGCAGGAAGATCATTGCGAGTTCGATGCCAGCCTGGGCTACAAAGTGAGCTCAAGGCCAGCCTCAACTACATAGTGAGACCCTGTCTCAAAAAAGACAACTCCCCAAAATTTACGAAAAAGTGAAAGCATCATAATTTACTCTATGTGGAGTAACAGTGGCTCAAGAAACAGAGAAGCACTTAGATACAATTACAACTTTATAACCATCACAATACTTTTCTAGCAAATTGAAACATGTAATTGCTGTCACAGGCATAACCTAGAGATCAGCCGAGGTGATTTTTTGTAATTTTTTTTTTTTGAGACAGGATCTTCCTATACAGTTCAGGAGAACTCACCATATAGCCCAGATGGTCCTTAAACTTGCAGCAATCTTCCCGCATCAGCCTTTCCAGTGCTAAAATTATAGATGTGTACCACCATCCCCCCACCTTTTTATTTTTTTAAATTTTATTTTAAAGACAAAAGAATGGAGACATATGAACCAGAATAAGCCATAAACAATACAGAAAATACAAAATTATACAGAATATAATAGGGAATTACCACTGGATGTTGTATTACATAATGTTATCTTCATATTAGTTAACACAAAAACATTAAAGGAAATACCAAATTATAGAGAAGATAGTAAGGAATTTGCACTGGATGCTGTATAATATAAAGTTACCTTCACTTCTGTTAATACAAAAACGATTGAGGAAATACAGAATTATAGAGAACACAGAAGGGAATTAGCTCTGGATGCTGTCCTACATGATGTTACCTTCACCTTTGTTACTCAGTTACACAGATGATGGCCCATTTGATCATTCAGTTTTTCTCCTCCCTCATCTCCGTTGCCCTACCGCTCAATCAGTCATCTTCCCTGTGATAATAACTGTACTCCTGGGTTTATCTATACCCCTGGACTCTCGCCTTAGGAAGACATATAGCTGCCTCAGACTATACTATAACATACATGGGTGTATACAAACTGCCATGGTTGGAGGTGGGAAAGCACATATGCTCACAGCGGACCGCCCAGCTCCACCCCGTCGCCGTGCTATGGGTTGGGGGCGGGTCCAGTCCGTGAGGTGCCCTCAGCGGGACCCTCAGCAGAGCAGCCGCGGGGCCCACAGCAGAGCAGCTGCCCCACACACACACCTTTTTAATAAGAGTATCCCTATGTTTGCTCAGGCTGGCCTTTCATTCCTGGCCCCAAATGATTTTCTTTTTCTTTTCTCTTTTTTTGAGACCGAGTCTCGCTATGCAGGTTTTTTTTGTTTTGTTGTTGTTTGTCTTTTTGAGACAGGGTCTCACTATGCAGAGCTGGCCTTGAGCTCACTTTGTAGCCCAGGCTGGTCTCAAACTCACAATGATCCTCCTGCTTCCGCCTCCCGAGTGCTGGGACTATAGGAATGCACCACCACGCCTGGCCCAAATGATTTTCTTGCCTTAGCCTCCTAACTGGGACTATTTAGTCCAGTGACTCTGTCCTTTTGTTTGTTTGTTTTTTGCAATATAGGGATTGAATCCAGAGCCTTTACACTGAGCTATATCCCCACCCCTTTTTTATTTTTTATTTTGAAACAGGCTCACTAAATTGCTCAGGCAGGGTTCAAACTTATAATGCTCCTGCCTCAGCCTCCCAAGTAGTGAGATTACAGGCATGGCAACACTATTGCTGGCTGACTCTGTCCTTTTAAGAGATAATCAAAAGCCAGGCATGGTGACACATGCTTGTAGTCCCAGCACTCAGGAAGCTGAGACTGGAAGAATATCGTAAATTCAAGATCATCTTGAGTTACATAGTGAGTTCAAGGCCAGCCTGAGTTACAAAACAAGACCCTGTCTCAAAAAAAAAAAAAAAAAAAGAGAGAGAGAGAATCAAGATTAGTTTGCACCCAGCTAACATGAGGGGAGTGATGCCTTCCCAGGGATGTCTGCCAATTGCGGGGAGCCAATTCTGGCTCTAAGGAGCTTTCACCAGCAGACCCTTCATTTCTTCCTTTACTCAACAACCAGTATATTTACTGAATGCCTACTGTGGTCAGGTTTAGTGCTAGGCACTGCGAGTAGAACAGAAACCAAAAAAGACCCAAACCCTTGCTTTTATGGGGCTTATGTTCCAGAGGGGAAGATAGGTAACACATAAATAAGTGAAATATATATTAGCAGGAAAAGCAGACAAGTGTGAGGGAAATATAGCAGAGCTAGGAGAGGAGGCCTTGTGTATGTGGTTTGTGATTTTATTTTAGTTTGGGGAATGGTTTGTTTGATTTTCTTTTGTTTTGGTTTGGTGTTTTGAGATAGGGTCTTAGTATGTAGTTCATGCCAGTCTTCAAATCACTATGTAGCCCATGCTGACCTCAAACTCAAGGTGATCCTCCTGCCTCAGCCTCCTGATTGCTGGGATTACAGGCGTGCACCACCACATCCAACTGAGTTTGCAATTTTATTTTATTTTATTTTTGTCTTTTTGAGACAGGGTCTCGCTATTCAGTTCAGGCTGGCCTGGAGCTCACTCTGTAGCCCAGGATGGCCTCAAACTTGCAATGGTTCTCCTGCCTGAGCCTTTCAAGTGCTGGGATTACAGGCATATGCCATCACACCTGGCTTCTGAGTTTGCAATATTAATGGATAGGTCAGGGAAGGGCTCACTGAGGAGGGAACACTGGACAGAGACCCGAAAGAGGACAAAGGGTGACTCCTGGATATTTAGAATAAGAGTGATGTAGGCTCCTGGGTGTGGTGGCACACATCTATAATCCCAGCACTCGGGAGGCTGAAACAGGAGGGTCACTGCAAGTTGGAGCCCAGCCTGGGCTACACAGTGATTTTGGGGCCAGCCTGGACTGCATAGAAAGACCCTGTCTCAAAAAAAAAAGGGGGGAGTGCCAGGTATGGTGGTGCACACCTGTTATCCTGGCATTTGGAAGGCTGAGGCAGGAGAATTGCCATGAGTTTGATGACAGCCTGGACTACACAGAGCTCAGGTCAGCCTGAACTACATAGTGAGACCCTGTCTCAAAAAAAAAAAGAAAAAAAAAAAGGGTGATGCAGGCAGAGGGAACAGCAAGTGCAAAGCCCTCAAGGAATGAGGGACTCCTTAGCTGCAGTCAGGTCAGTGGAGCCGGGGAAAACAAGCAAGGGAAGAGAGGGGACAGACCCAATTGTTTCTTACCTGCTTCAAATGCTCTTGATTTCCAATACTTATGAGGAGAAGGAAATTGGCACCTTCTCCTTGCTTCCGCCTCCAAAAGGGACTTGGGTGAACACCTTTCCTATAAGATGGGGACAGCGTGGTGGGGCACCCTGCAGCAGGGGGAACCACCCTCTCTCAGCAGCTTTTAGCCACGCCCCCACAGGAGCGTGTCACTGACCTTTCTAGCAAGGCTCGGCTTCCTGTCTCCCAGCCTGCTCTGCACCCCAAGACCCTCTTTGGAATCCTTTCATATCGCCGAGAGCCCTAAGGCATTCCTGCAGTCTCCAGAGGGATAAGCCCATGTTCGCTGCCAGAGGATGGGACAGCGTACGGAGGAGAATCGAGGTGCCTTCATTCACATCCAGTTCACCTTCTGCACCCGCCCTCCTGCCAGCTGCTGGGTGCTGAGTGTCATAAGAAGGATAGCAGCCACCCCAGCCACCAGGACAGTGTTGACAGGGGTGTGGCCATTTATTTCTCTTTAGAAGAATAAGCATGCCTGGACCCTGCTGTGCAGTATTCCTACTGCACAGGAATGCAATTTTTTTTTTTTTTTTTTTCGGTACTGGGGATTGAACTCAGGACCCTGCGTTTGCTAGGCAAGCGCTTATTCCACTGAGCTATATCCCCGGCCCAGGAATGCAATTTTTGAGAACTACAGAAACCTAGTCTCCCTGGGGCTTCCTGTCTGTTCACCATATCCAGTCGGCTTTTGGGAGCACAGCAGAGCCCTGGGCTCCAGCTTGCCACCAGAAGTGCAAGTGCTAGAAGCCAGGGAGTGAGGGCCAACCCCAGAGAGAAGCAGCCCCACTCAAGGTGATGTCAATGATATTGAAGTGCAGTGGGAGGCCCGGTGGCACGCCACCAAAGAGTCACGGGAAGATGGCGGCCCCCAAGCTCCCCTCTCCGGGGGACAGACAGGACTGTAAGGATGTCATGTCACACTGTGGTTGCAGTTTCTCATAAAAACGTCCTTCAGTGATTTTTACCTGTAGACAAGGTGTCATTGTCTTTTAATAATTTCCATGTAAAAGTTTATTTTGTCACAGAAATAAGAAGACGGCTTTTTTACATTTTCTTTATTAATATATACTCTTTGTGTGTGTGTGTGTGTGTGTGTGTGTGTACCAGGAATGGAACTCAGGACTTTGTGCTTGCCAGGCAAGCTCTTGTGCCACTGAGCTATATCCTCGGCCCAATATCTACTCATATTAATTAAACTTTTTTAAAAAGTGGATGCGTGCGAAAAAAGATATCTCTTTTTCTGATTTCAGCAGTTTGGCTCTGTGTCTAGAATTAGACTTCTTTGTGTTTAGGCTGCCTGTGATTTGATGAGCTTGATTTTGGAGAGAGGGAGAGAGAGGGAGATCTTTATCTCTACAAAACTACAAGTGGCATAATGCAGGCAGGGCATTAAAGCCAGGCCTCCTGCTGCTCCTACCCACTCTTTGGTCAGGAGTGTATTTTTCTCCTGGGCAAGGCAACCTTCCATTTGCAGTATTTTTCCTGCTCACATCTGCGTCTCCTCCCCAGGTCCCATGCTTGTCCACACACACCAGGAGCCTTCCCTAAGCAAGGTGGTCACTTTCTTAGTGGGGCAGATCTCAGGGTTGATCAGGGAGCAAAAGCCACCATTACATCTGCAAATCCTTAGGCAAGAAGGGAAGAGGAGCCCAGCATGGTGGCGCATACCTGTAATCCCAGCAGTCAGGAGGCTGAGGCAGGAGGACTGCCTTGAGTTCAAAGCCAGCCTGGGCTACATAAGTGAGTTCAAGGCCAGCTTGCACTGCATGGTGAGACCCTGTCTCAAAAAACAATAAAAAGAAAATAAATAAATAAATAAAGGAGGGAAAGGAA
The DNA here is from genome assembly GCA_004027595.1 of Dinomys branickii. Lineage (NCBI taxonomy): Eukaryota > Metazoa > Chordata > Mammalia > Rodentia > Dinomyidae > Dinomys > Dinomys branickii. The sequence continues at coordinate 188,239 of PVLD010000833.1, forward strand.
GGAGGAAGAGAGAAGGAGGAAAATGTAGGGTGGGCTTGCAAATGTCCAGACTCAAGGTCATTCTTGGTACTACCTTGTTGGGCTTTAGATGTGTACACCCTCTGTGCTCTAGGGAAGGACACAATTTGCTGATCCCATTGTTTCTTTTCCAGCTCAGTTATGATTATTTTATTTTTTGGCAGTATTAGGATTTTTTTTTTTTTTAAGTATTAGGAATTGAATCCAGGGCCTTCACATTGAGTTACAACCCAGACCTGTTTAGGGCCTTCACACTGAGTTACAACCCAGACCTTTTTATTTTTTATTTTGAGACAGGGCTTTGGTCACTAACTCACCAGGCTGGGTGTACTGGTTTGGGGATATTTTTGCAAGGGGAGCAATATAATACAAGCTTATTTATAATAGTCACCCAAAGAATGATATACAAGAGAGTGCAGGAATCTGTCCACACAACATAGACCAAGAATCCAGCCGAGGGTCTGGATCCTGCAATAATGTCCTGCATGAGTCCAACTTAAGACCTACAGCTCATAACAATGCTTCCCACAAATCCAAATGGAGGCCCAGAGCCCATGACAATGTCTCATGCAGGCCTGTTTCACGGATCTGCACTGGGAAGGCTCAAAGCTCAGTGGTGGAATCTAGGAAGTCTGTGCCAGCAGGGTGAAGGATCTGTGCTAGTAGGCTGAGGGATCTGCACTGGAGCCAGGAAGTGACGCTCAGGAGAATCAGAGCTCCCCGCAAAAGATACCATAGCCTTCCTCAGTAACAGTGAGGTCCCGAGCTCCTCCAATGATCGAGATGGCTGAGTTCCCATCAGGAAAGCCAATGTAGCAAGCTTCTCCCAGAGACTGGCAGTGCACCATCTTCCCTTCCGGGGCCAGGAAGCGATGCTCAAAGTCAGGATCAGGGCTCCCGCAAAGTGAATCAAAGCCATTCTCAGTGCAAAGGAGGTCCCGAGCTCCTCAGAGGATAAAAGCAGCCAAGGTCATCGGGAAAGCCAGCATGATGAGCTCCTCCAAAACAACCAACAGCTCCTTACAGGTCTCACCAGCTCCCAATAGCCTCTTTAGTTCCCAAAAGTCTTTTTTCTTCTTCTCCAGGTCTGCCTCTTATTCTGCTGGCAACAGTAGAACTTCCCACGCCCAGCACCAGCTTACTCAGTTCAGCTGGGGGTTACAAGTTGACCACCAGTTGTCAGTCCACTACACTGGGTTTAAATTTGTAATTCTCCTGCTTTATCCTCCTGGATTACTGAGATTGCATGAAGGCAGATTACAGGCACGCACCACCACATTTGGCACTATTTCTTTATTTTTGTAGTGTTAGGGATGGAATCCAGGGCCTATGCACGCCAGGCAAGCACTATACTGCTGAGCCACATCCCCGGCCCTCAGTCATATTCCCCCTCTTCTCGTTCCCCTTCCTCCTCCCTGTCCCTTCTTCTCCTTTTCCTCCTCCTCCTCCTTCTCCATTTTCCTCTTTTTCTTGCAGTACTGGGGATTGAGGCCAGGGATACAGCTCAGCAGCACAAGTGCCTCCCTGGCAAGCATAAAGTCCTGAGTTCAATTCTCAGTACCAAAAAAAAAAAAAAAAAAAATATATATATATATATATATATATATATACACACACACACACACAGTACTGGGGATTGAACCTAGGGTCTTTGCACTGAGCTGTATCCCTAACCATTTTTATTTTTTTACTTTGAGACAGGGTCTCAATAAATCTGCCACATTCCCTAGGCTGTGCTGGAACTTGCAATTCTCCTGACTCAGACTCCTGGAGTGCTGGAATTACAGGTGTGTGCCACAACTCGCAGTTCTTCTTTTCTCTTTTTATTTTTCTTTACAGTTATTTTTTCTGGTCCAGATGAGGCCTGGCCTTGAAACCTGCCTATCTTGGGAAATGAGGAGCAGCCACTTCTCTTTCTCAAAGGACCAGAATCCACACAGGCTTCTTCCACCAGCTTGTGGTGACACGCTGGACTACGTCAGGGTCAGGCTGAGTCAGCCACACCAGGAAAGGTACCCTCCTCCCTGCTCCTCTTCCCAGGGAGGCCCAGGAATGTGTGAGGCAGGTATAGAAAAGCTGGCATATTCATTAAACCAGAATCCAAAGCTCACTTTTTTTAAAATATAGATTTCTGCCACTCCTCTGTTCCCTCCTAATTCCTGCCTCATACATTTGAGTAGAGGGCAGTGACCAGAGCTCTTTCAGGCCTTGAATTCAACTTCCTCACTCAGCCCCTCTGCCTCTCTAGACAAGGCACTTACATTCTCCAAGCTTCAGTCTCTTCATCTATGAAATGAGGATAGCTGTAAAATGCTGGTCCATAAGATTGCGCAGCCTGGGCTCCAATTTGTGATATCTTGCCTCAGCCTCCCAGAGTGCTGGGATTACAGGATGAAAACTCCATTCTTACTCCTGGCTGACACACTTCACTCCCTTTGCCTTGAATACCCTTCCCTACTTGCCCTCTGACGTTCAACCTGAGCCACTTCTTTTAGGAAGCCTTAAACCTCATTACAGCGGTTGTCCTTCCTTTGTCATTAACTGTTTCCTGGTTCCTCGCACTGAACGCAGTGACTGCAGGGCACATCGTTCATCACCCTTGCACCTGCTAAGCAAGTGCAGTATCAGTAATTATTTGCCGCTGGGTGTGGTGGCGCACGCCTGTAATCCCAGCACTCTGGAGGCTGAGACAGGAGGATCGTTGTGAGTTTGAGACCAGCCAGGGCTACAAAGTGAGCCAAAGGCCAGTCCAAACTCCATAGTGAGACCTTTCTCAAAAAGACCAATAATAATGATATTATTATTATTATTATCTGCCAAATGAATCAATGAAAACAAACTTTAGCCAGTCTGGGGAAAGCTAGAAGAACCAGCAAAAAAAGAAAGGCCTATTTATCCAGGAGACTTGCTAAGCCCTCAGGCCCTGAGATCACGTCTTTCCTACCCCAGTTCTTTTTCCTTTTTTGCCTCCTGCCTCAGCCTTCCTGAGTGCTCGGATTATAGATGTACACCACCATGGCTGGCATTTATTTTGTGATACTGAGGATTGAACCCAAGGCTTTCACTCTTGAGTGACGTCCCAAGCCTGCTTTAAAATTTAAGTAATTATTTTTTGGGCGTTCTGGAGGCCTTCACACTGAGATACATACCCAGTTCTTTGTTTGTTTGTTTGTTTGTGGGTTTCTTTTGTCTTTTTAAAGACAAAACCTTCAAACTCAAAACTCTGCGGATTACCGGTTGAGGCTCCGCCTCCTCAACTCTAGACTCCGCCTCCCCTTCCTTTGCGGTCCTGCTTCGCGCCAGACGGCGACGCCCACGAGGCCTCATGCGCAGTGCGCGGGCAAGTCTCCTTTGCCCTTCTCCCTATGGCGGACACTGGTCCCCTTCCCGGCAGCCTCCCTCGGGTAGGGAGTGCGTCACTTCCGGTGGGGAAGGCCCGCCGCCGCCGCCGCCATTTCGGGCGCTGCTGTGAGGCTGCGAGCGGAGCCGGTCCGCTGGGCGGCGGGCGCCGGGGCTGGAGAGGCGCGCGCGGCGGCGGCGGCCCAGCGTGTAGTCGCGAAGGCGACCATGGCGGGCAATTTCGACTCGGAGGAGCGGAGTAGCTGGTACTGGGGCCGGTTGAGCCGGCAGGAGGCGGTGGCGCTGTTGCAGGGCCAGCGGCACGGGGTGTTCTTGGTGCGGGACTCGAGCACCAGCCCCGGGGACTATGTGCTGAGTGTCTCCGAGAACTCTCGCGTCTCTCACTACATCATCAACAGCAGCGGCCCGCGCCCGCCAGTGCCAGCGTCGCCCGCTCAGCCTCCGCCCGGTGAGGGACGCACGGGATGGGAGGCCCCGGACGGGGTTGAGGGCCGCGGAACCCCAAACCTAGCCGGCCGCTTCTGGCGAGGTGACCCCCACGATTTGGGTAAAGGGCTGGAGCCCAGGCTCAGTTCCCACCAACCACGGGCGTGTGGGGGAGGAGTTGCTGCGGACCGTGGCCGCAGGGTGTGCCTTGGGAGGACAGCCCAGGGGAAGGGGAACTGCTCCGGCCCCAGGGTGGGGCTGGCGCCCGGGCCAGGAACAAGGGCCGGGCAGGGCAAGGCAGGTCTCCGCAACGTGGGGACAGAGAGCTGAGAGGGATGTTGGCACCAGGGGTCATCACTTGGCAGCGATGTCCAGAATAAATCCGGTAATCCTACAAGTGGCTCTTAGGCTCGAAACATTTCCTGCAGTGCTGGGCGAGCTGGGTTTGGCTATACTCCCATGGTGGCCTTCGGTAGGAAGTCCCCACATACTGGCTGGGAGGGATGGAGACACCCTCAGGAAACCGGTCAGTTTTTTCCTTTCTTGGGCATTTGTCCAAAATGCCTTTACTGTCCTCTTCCCCTGCGGAGGACGAAGGTGGTGAACCAAGCCGTGATGCTAGAAAAATGCCGCTTTGCCAGCCTAGAATGCACTGGTGCCTGGTTGGGTCCAAGAGATCTAATGTCCAGAAGACTGTCTACCGAAATTAGTCGGGGTTCTAGTTTTCAAAGTATGTTGCAGAAGAAAGGTTTTTTATATATTTTTTTTATTCCGTGAAAATAAACCAGCGATAAGCCAGTGGAAACAATCCCTTCCTGGAAGGTGAATGGAACTTCATTTTCCTTGGGCTTAAACATTGTCACTGTTGTACTTCTGGGTCTCTTACTCTGTAAGTTGGGGCTGTGGCTGGAGTGTTTGGATATGGGGAACAGATCCTGCTGGGAAGACCCTCCACTGAGTCGTCTTGTCAAGGATTATTGAAATGTGACTGTCCTGCCCGTGTTATTAGATGGGAATGTGTGGGGAATGTTAAGGAAATATATGCACTTATTCTGAGGTTACCATCATCTGTGTATCTATGTAACAGCACCGAGAGGCCTGGTGCCTACTCACTGTTCCCAAGTGGAAGATGCTTACCCCTGACCCACTAAGATAGAGGCTGGCCTCATATATGAATTAATGAGCCTCCTGGGCCAGTGTTTGCAGACCTGCCCTTGTAGGACAGTCCTGATTTAGATTTTCTGTCAAGAAACGGGAAGATGAGATGAACAGCCTCTTTATTGTTAACAAAAGTACTAATTTTAAAAAAATGTGGGGTCTTTTAAATTCACAAATTACCCTATATAGCCAGGCCTGGTGGCACACGACTGTAATCCCAGAACTACATAACAAGACCCTGTCTCAGAAAAAGCAAAACAAATTATGCTATGTCTTTCTCACTCTGGTCAGCTCAAAACATTGTAACATGGATGGGATTGTTGATGCAGCAGGTATTTGCCCCAGACCACATACTCTGGTTGTGTTTGCCTCAAACATATATCTGTCCCCAAACAGATAAAATTTTCCTTTGATGTTACCTTGGAGGTCACTAAGGTTCTATGTTACTTACATTACTATGATGAGAAACTCACTGAAATTCAGTTCTCAGTTTTGTGTTTTGTTGGATGCAAAGTTTGCCAGCCTAGAATACATTTGGAAATGGCTGCAGACAGGTTTGATATTTCTTCACTCCTTGGTGATTTTATATCTCAACCCTTACCATGGTGTGAAGCTCCACCTTTTCAAAACAGATAAAAGAGTTGAGATCATTGGTCCAGGAGAAAAGGTGAAGATTGCCACAGTTTGTGAATGGGGTGTGGAATGTTCATGAGTATTGTTTTCTGCTATGTATCCCATTTTCCACCTGCACTGGACTCCCATTTTCTGTGTAGGGCAATTGAGTCAGTTACTGGCTATATAATGATTACTTAATCTTTGTTATCCTCTCCATCAAGCTCTTTTTCTTTTAAAGCACACAAAGGACTTCGTTGAATTTTTGAGAAGTGTATACAATATTAATAGCTAACATTTATTGACCGGTTATTCTGTGCCAAGTACTGAGTACCTTATGTTCCTTACCTCACTTATTGTTGGTAATAATCTCATGAGTGAAGTACTGTGATTGCCGCTTACTAAAAGTATTTCCATTTTATAGAGGAGGAAACTGAACCAGAAATTTAGCCAGGGGTAGTGGTACACACCTGTAATCCTAGCTGTTGTGGCAGGAGGATTCCCCTGAGTTCGAGGCCAGCTTGAACTATACAGCAAAGCCTGATCTCAGAAAAAAAAGAAAGAAAAAATTCAGTAACTTGCCTAAGGTTAAGTAGCTAGTAGATAACTGAAGCAGAATTTGAATTTAGGCATTCTGACCTGACAGTTGACCCTTTTATAATGTTTCTGTGGAACCACTTGGGAATCCTGACTGCCAATCAGGCACTCTATCCTTAACATTTTTTTCTAAGTGTCTCTACCCTGGGATACCAGATTCAGTTTGAAGGTCAAAAGGAAAAGATGGCAAGAAAAAAACTGGCTTTATGGGCTGAGGATGCGGCTCAGTGGCAGAGCCGTTCCTTGTCTTCCGGTGCACAAGGTCCTGGGTTCAATCCCCAACATCACCAAAACCAAAACTGGCTTTAGCATAGACAGTACACATATGCTCTCTACAGTCAGTGATAGCTGGGGATGATGTAGCTCAGCAGTACAGTGCCTGCTTGGCAAGTGGAAGGCCCTCAGTTTGATTCCCTGTACTGAAAAATAAAATCAGTGATAAAGAGGCATTTAATGAACCTTACTTGGGCCGGCTGTAGTGCACATGTGTAATACCAGCACTTGGGAGGCAGAGGGAGGTCACCATGAGTTGGAGGCTAGCCTGGGCTACATAGTGACACCCTGTCCCCTGTCTCCAAAAAAAAAAAACAAAAAACGGGTGGAATAGACCAAGGATTCTCAATGTTTTCTAGTGAACTGTTTTAACTTCTGGGAGATCTTTAGCTCCTTCAGAACTCTGCTGCCATAGCCTGGGAGTGCTTGCTGAATTTGTGAATTTAAAAGACCTGCTTGCTCCAGGACCATATTGAAGGGTCTGGACACATCTACTGGTGGTGTTCTAAGGAACCTCTTAGGCAGATATTTGACAACTGATCTATTAGTTTGTTTCTCTTGAACAAAGGGTAACTGCTAGACCTTGACTGGTGTAGGCTACAAAATTGAATACATAGTTACAACTTGAGCTCTAGAGCTTGGGTTTGAGTCTTTTTTACCTGCCACTTATTAATCATATAACTTTGGGCAAGTTATTTAACTTGTGTCAGCTTCAGTTTTCTTGTTTTTGAAAGAGGGAAAACAGTGCTGACCTAGGTTCATTTAACAATTAAGTGAGCTTTATTAAATAATTAGGAATATGGCCAACAGAAAGTACTCGAGATACATGTATTCATCTTCTCAGCATAACTGAGGTGTGGGGTAGTTGAAGCAAAGTGGGAAACCATTCGTAGCTTTGAGTGTGCAGAGTGTGAGTTGGTAAGCACTGGTGAAACGGCACACTTTGGGGATAGTGCTGGGATAACAGGAGGTCGGGTGAGTGAAGAGGTGTGAAAGGATCTTGGGTCCAGGAAATGACAATAGGATGGTTCTTGCTGTTTACCAGTTCAAACCAAAGCCTCCTGCCTCTTGCCGTAGTAGAGTGAGGGGAGTATAAAAGCTTTGCCTCATGTTGGAGATAGGGCCAGAAGTGAGGTGGGAATCATCTGATTTCTCTTTAAGGTAGTGCTGCACCAAAACTACTCTGTAGGGTATGTGGGACCGCTGGTTATCTGCTGTTCATCCCCCTTGTTACCTTCAGCTTTTGTTTTGTTCATCTTTGTTCACAACCAGGTTTTCATGTCTTAGTCTTCAATGTCAGATTATCCCTCCATTCAGTGGTTCTAGAGTTCTTTTGGGGGGGGGTACTGGGAATTGAATTCAAGTACCTTGTACTTGCCAGGCAGGTGCTGTGCTATTGAGGTATATCCCTGGCACCCATTCTAGAGTTCTTGAGTGAGTTACTCAGAGGTTTTATACCCATGAAATAATCTCATGGTAAAAGGAAATGGGTTTACTATAGGACTGCTCCATGATCTGCCGAGAGAGCTGGGTTTTTCAAACCTATTTTACCGTAGGATTTTGAGAAGCATTTTGAGGTTCTGTGAATTGTCGGAGAAACTGTAATGGACTCTCTTTTTTTTTTTCCTTTGGTATGGGGAATCGAACTCATGACCTCAGGCTTGCCAGGCAAGTGCTTATGCTGCTAAGCTATATCCCCAGCACCTGTAATGGACTCTTAATTTGGAGATAAATTGAAAATTTCTGAAGGATTGGTGGGGTGAATTAAGCTGCATTTGCTTTTTAGTAAGCATCCATGATGTATCTCTTTTATAAAGTTTATTATATAGGTGTTTGGCTCCATTTCAAAGAATGAAGGACTGAGTCACAGAGAATTTACATAACAACTCATATATAGCTGTAAATGAGAGGCAGAGTAAATCTACCTACTCATTCTGAATCTGCAAAGTACCATGATGATTTCTACCATTTTTGGAAAGTTCTGCAGAGCTTGGTGGCACATGCCTGTAATCTCAGCACTTGGAGGTTGAGGCAAGAGGATCACTGTGAGTTTGAGGCCAGCCTGAACTGCAGAGCATCACCCTGTCTCAAAAAGACAAATAGAAAAGAAAGTTCCTTCTGTTTAGGAGACCGTATATATGTGTGCGTGCGTGCGTGCATGCGTGTGTGTGTGTGTGTGTGTGTGTGTATACACATACACACATACATATATATGTGTTTGTATGTGCATATATATAGGTATATTCCCCGTACTGAAGATTGAACTTAGGGCTTACACACTGAGCTACATTCCCAGCATTTTTTATTTTTTATTTTTTTTTTTTTGCGGTACTGGCCCAGCATTTTTTATTTGCGGGTCTTGATAAGTTGCTAAATTGCCCAGATTGGGTTTGAATTTAGGATCCTGTTAACCTCAGGCTCCTACAGTTACTGGATTATAGGTGTATGCCACTATGCCTGGCTGAAACACACATGTTGATAAATCTTTAGGCTCTCTTCTCAAAATCTGCACTTGGTATTGAACAAATGATGTTATTTAAGCGACCTCTGTAAATACCATAGGTAGTGGAGAAAGAAGAGACAGACTGGGAATGAAGGAAGGGAAAGAAGGATTGCTGTGTAGCAGGGTGTGGTGACACATCCCTGTACTCCCAGCATTTTGAGAGGCTGAGGCAGAAGAATGGCATATTTGAATCTAGCCTGGACAATTTAGCAAAAACCTATCTCAAAAATTAAAAAGATCTGGGGATGAAGCTTGCAAAGTCCTGGGTTCAATTCTCAGTACCACCAAATAAGAAAAAAAGAAATTTCTTTGAGCTGTAGGAGAGCCTGGCAATGGCGTTGCTGAGGTGGCTCCTTGCCAGAAGTAACTGGCCTGTTTAGCCTAAAGGACTCACAGGTGTTCTTCAGGGAGTGATGAAAAGACTTGTAGCCTAAGGGATGGGGTGCTTAGAAGTAATGGTTGAGCAGGTACCTGGAAACCAAAAGAATATCCAGTTAGTAGCTAGCCTAAACTACGCAGTGAGATCCTGTCTCAAATAACAAAACCAAAAAACCAAAGAGAAAAGAAATGACCAACTGTTTACATTGAGTTTGATGTCTTTTTTTTTTTTTTCTCCCCCTTTTGATGCAGGGTCTCACTATGTGGTTCAGGCCAGTCTTCAGTTCACTTTGTAGCCCAGGCTGGTCTCAAGCTCGCAACAGTCCTCCTACCTCAGCCTCCCCACTACTGGGATTACAGGCATGTGCATTGAGTTTGATTTCTGAATGTATTGATTGATTCATAACTACATATTCAGAACCCAGCCCATGGACCGGGGATATATGGCTCAGTGGCATAAGCCCCTGCCTGGCAAGCGCAAGGTCCTGAGTTGGATTCACAGTACCAAAAAAAACCAACCCAGCCGAGGTTTGATGTAGAGAGTATGGCAGTGAGGTTTTTGAAGTCCCAGATCGATAATGAGAATTTTGTTGTTGGTTCTGTCCTCTAGACTCAATGACTCTGTCTCCTTCCTTTCCCCCCCTTCTATTTCCTGCCTTTGGCTTTTTGTGGTTGGAAGGAGATGAAGGAGGGAAAAGGAGCTGGAGCACAGCAGTGGTAAAGTTTGGTCTTATCTAGAACTTATGTATGTTCTTTCCCCTTCCTTTCTGGAGTTTGGATCAATGAAGCTTGATTGGCCCATATATGTGACTGGCCAGCAGTACACAAAACCAGGCATTCTTTTGTGGAATTACAGTGTTAGTGGCATAGAAGGATAATTTATAGGTAAAGTTTATCAAAGTTTTCCCTTGGCGTTTTGCTTGTATTTCTGTCTGATGGAAATGTCACCACCCCACCTAACCTAGTCACGTCACGGACCATTAGAAAGAAAGAATTAAATCTTCTTAGCTTTGTGCTAGATAGTCTACCAGTTTTTCTTCACTGATTTTTGCCAAAGAACTTGGTTAGCTTAGCGGTCCTGTTTGTTCTCCTAGCCCTCTTCTTTCCCCGAGAAACATATTTCACTTGGCCTATTACAGTACAGAGGAACCATAACAATGGATGGCCAGGAGTGGTTGTCTTCCTTTTCAGAGTGAACATAGTGCCTTGGACATGTTCAGGAATGGGTAGAGTTACTCTTTCATTGTATCTCAGAACACAGTTTGTTGTTGCTGCTACTAGATTTTGTAGGAGCAGTCTTTTTTTTTTTTTTTTTTTTAATGTCTTGTTGATAATGTCTTCCTAACTGATTTTCTCCTTGTCACCAACATACTAAGCACCTTTGTATCTCACTATGCTGTGACCTTTTCAAAGCTGGGAACAGATTTTCACTTACATTTTTTTCTTATCTATCTATCTATCTATCTATTTATTGTTTTGGGGTTTTTTGCTTTTTTCTGAGACAGGGTCTTACTGTGGAGTTCAGGCTGGCCTTGAGCTCACTTTGTAGCCCAGACTGGTCTCGAACTTGCAACGATCCTCCTGCCTCAGCCTGGGATTACAGATATGTGCCAGCATACCCAGCTTTTTCCCTTCACTTTAGAGTTGTGTTTATTAAGGATAATAAGTATGTAACACTGATCATCGTGATACGCATCTGTAATCTCAGTCCTCTTCACCCTTGGGAGAATCTCTAGAACCTGGGAGTTCAAGACCAACCTAGGGGGGCTGGGGATATAGCTCAGTGGAATAAGCGCTTGCCTAGCAAGCGCAGGGTCCTGAGTTCGATCCCCAGTACCACAAAAAATAAAAAATAAAAAATAAAAAGACCAACCTAGGAAACAGAGTGAGACTTCATCTCAGAAAAGCAAAACGAAAAAAAAACGTGATATCAAGCAGTTGTTTTTTTTTTTGAGACAGGCTCTTGCTATGTAGTTTAGGTTGACCTTAAACTCCTTATATAGCCAGGTGTGGTGGCACATGCCTGAAATCCCAGCGCTCAGGAGGCAGAGGCAGGAGGATTGTTGTGAGCTTGAGGATATAGCTTAGCGGCACAGCTCCTGCCTGGCAAATGCAAGGTCCTGAGTTTGAGTCTCTGTACAAGAAAACTGTACAGGGGCTGGGGATATAGCTCAGTGGAATAAGCGCTTGCCTAGCAAGCGCAGGGTCCTGAGTTCGATCCCCAGTACCACAAAAAACAAAAAAAGAAAGAAAGAAAACTGTACAATAACCCAATTATAAAAGACATATATCAGAACCAGAGGTATAGCTTAGTGGTAGAGTACCTACCTAGCATGTGTGAAGTCTGGGTTCAATCTGTATCCCACCTCCAACATAAATAAGTAGGTATGTGTTTATAATGTATATGCTGGGTTGCCAGGTATGGTGGCGCACACCTGTAATCTCAGCACTCGCAAGTAGGAGAACAGCCTGTGCTACAAGGTGAGCTCAAGGCCAACCTGAACTGCATAGGAAGATCCTGTCTCAAAAAGATGGGGGGGAGTATATATATGTGTGTGTGTAATATGTGTGTGTGTGTGTGTGTGTGTGTATATGTGTATATATGTGTGTGTGTGTGTATATATATATATATATATATATATATATATTGTGTATATGCTGGGTTATAAACAAATGCTGAGTTATTCTCCGGCAAGATAACTGATTACACTGATTAAAGATAAAATTTAGCTGGGTCTGGTGGTGGTGCACACCTGTAATTGCAGCACTAGCGAGGCTGAAACAGGAGGGTCACCATGAGTTTGAGGCCAGCCTGGGTTTAAACAGTGAGTTCACAGCCAGCCTCAACTACATAGTAAGACAACATGAAAAACAACAACAAAAACTCCATAAGACCCAGGTTTTCTGTAGAGCTATTTATTACTTTATTAGGAAACCAAAAGGTAAAAGCTGTAACAAAGATGATTTGACAGTATTACTGAGTAGAAATTTTGTGTGTGTGTTAAAAAATTGTGCTGGCCATTGAACCCAGGGACACTTTACCCCTGAGCTACATTCCCAGCCTGATTGGTTGAATCTTCCTGAATTGTCCAGGCTGACTTTGTACATTAATCCGGTTGCAGCCTCTTAAACAGTTAGGATTGCAGGCTGAGTCAGTGTGCCACCTTTCCACTATACCAGGGTTAGAAACTTAGTTTCTTATTTGAAGTGATATATGTTAATTTATTATCCTTGACTTATAGAACTCAGGATAGAGAAGTATGCCCTGTATCTAAGGCTATACACAATACTCATGCTACATATCTAAATAATTTTTTTTCTTGTTTTTTTTTTGAGTCATGGTCTCACTATGTAAGTCAGACTGGTCTTGAACTCACTATGTAGCCCAGGCTGGCTGTCCTCAAACTTGTAGTACTCCTGCCTTAGTATGTCACACCACAGCTGGCTCTCCTGACCTGTTTGCCTCAGAGGGAACAATAATCTCCTTTCCATGTTTTTATTAATTTATTTTTGTCTCTCTTTTTTTTTTTTTTTTTGAGATAGGGTCTTGCTATGCCATTCAGGCTGGCCTTGAGCTCACTCCGTAGCCCAGGCTGGTCTCACACTCGCAACAGTCTTCCCGCCTTAGCCTCCCAAGCGCTGGGATTACAGGCATGTTCCACCACACCCGGCTTCCATGTTTTATGTGAAGACCTTAAAATTGATTTTTGCTTTGTTTTCTGAGACAGGATCTCTCTATGTTTCTCAGGCTGCTCCTGAACTCACTTTGTAGCGCAGGCTGGTCTCAAACTTGCAGTGGCCCTGCTACTTCAGCCTCTCAAGTGCTGGGTTTATAGGTATTTTAAGCCTACCACCAGAGCAGGCTTAAAATTCATTTTAAAGCCAGGTGTGTTCAGCACTCTGGGACTGTGACAGCATTGCAAATTTCAGCCCAATCTGGACAATTATTGAATGACAGTGATACTCTGCCTCAAAGTAAAAAGGGCTGGGGATATAGCTCAGAGCAAAGTCCCTTGGTTCAATCCCCAATACTGCAATTAGTCAATGAGGTTTTTTTTTTTTTTGCTTTTTGAGACAGGGTTTTGCTACAAAGTTCAGGCTGGCCTTGAGCTCACTTTGTAGCCCAGGCTGGCCTCGAACTTGCAATGATCCTCCTGCCTCAGCCTCCAGAGTGCTGGGATTACAGGCGTGCACCACCACGCCCGGTCAGAAATTGTTTTTAATGGTAGCAGTTTTATTAAAGGTAGGAAAAGAAATGCTCTGTGGAGCAAGTTTGGACTAAGTAAAAATAGGGAAAGAAGTATACCCTATAGCATATGGGTGGACCACCATGCAAGAGAGAACACGGTGGCCTCTTTTTGAGACAGAGTCTCACTGTGTATGTAGTTCAGGCTGGCCATGAACTTACTTTGTATCCCCCTCCCCGGCTGGTTTCAAACTCACAGTGGTCCTCCTGCCTCAGCCTCCCAAATGCTGGGATTATAGGAGTGCACCACCACGCTCAGCAGGAATTAAATTTTAAACATGGGATTGTTTTTGTTTCTTTTAACAGGGACTTACTAAATAGTTCAGCTTTTCTAAGATCTGGTATTATAGGTATATACTGCTATGCCTTGCAACAGTTACAGTCTTAATTTCTCTTTATCAGTTCCTTGATTTTCCTAATTAAATTTTTTCAGTTATCAGTCAACAAACTAAGTAGTGTAAAAATGTTTTGTTTGTTCTTTGGATTTGTACGTTCTAGAAGTAAAGAGAAGGCCAGGCAAGAGGATTGTTGTGAGTTCAAGACCAGCCTGGGCTACAAAGTGAGCTCAAGGCCACCCTGAGCTGCATAGCAAAACCCTGTCTCAAAAAGACCAAAAAAAAAAAAAAAAAAAGATTGTATGAGCTCAGTGTGGACCCCATGCTCTCTCTACCTTTTCCTGGAACAGATGCTGGGACCTGTGCAACAGGAGAGCTTGCTGACTTTGCTGAGGTTGAAAAGAAGATTGCCACAAAATTGAATCTGGTGCTACTCTGTAAGTGGAGTAGCAACAGAGCATAGTGGGAGAATGAATGAAAAACTCTTGGGTTGTGCTGTCTTGACCTAGTGTGAGAGCGTGCCAGTAGGCCAGGTTTGTCATGGTCCTCTCTTCCTTCTTTAGGGGCAGTGCTGATGGCCATTTTTCTCCTCAGGGGTGCTTCATCTTCCAAGCGTGATGTCGATTTGCTGTGAAGAGAAGGGGATATTTTTTCAAGATTAAATATTGACTAAATGTGTATGGAAAAAAATGCTTAAAATTTGCATATCATCTTCAGTATAGCACAACTTTAAATAACACTTTACTGTTTTTTTCCTAGGAATGAACCCTTCCAGACTCCGAATAGGAGATCAAGAGTTTGATTCCTTGCCTGCTTTACTGGAATTCTACAAAATTCACTATTTGGACACTACAACATTGATAGAACCAGTTTCCAGATCCAGGCAGGGTAGTGGAGTGATTCTCAGGCAGGAGGAGGCAGAGTATGTGCGCGCCCTCTTTGACTTTAATGGGAATGATGAAGAAGATCTTCCCTTTAAGAAAGGAGACATCCTGAGAATCCGGGATAAACCTGAAGAACAGTGGTGGAATGCAGAGGACAGCGAAGGCAAGAGAGGGATGATTCCAGTCCCTTACGTGGAGAAGTATAGACCTTCCTCCGCCTCAGTATCGGCTCTGATTGGAGGTAACCAGGAGGGTTCCCACCCACAGCCACTGGGTGGGCCGGAGCCTGGGCCCTATGCCCAACCCAGCGTCAACACTCCGCTCCCTAACCTCCAGAATGGGCCCATTTATGCCAGGGTTATCCAGAAGCGAGTCCCTAATGCCTACGACAAGACAGCCTTGGCTTTGGAGGTACATAATGTGTAAAATGTAGAAAGAAGAGATCTGCTACAGGGTCTCCCTTTCAGACCTCTTAGAGCTTTGTAGGAATGCTGAAATCAGCACCAGCATTTTGATGTTATAAATGTCAAACTATTAAGTACTGATTTTGGCATTTAATGTTGGTTTTCTCTTTATAGAAAACCAATTTTGCAATGAGTAAACTTAAAGCTATATAACTGAATGTTCTGATTGATCTACTAAACATACTTTGACTACTTTAATAACACCATCTGAATTTATAGAAATTAACCTAAAATATTTTTGCTCGTCTATATTCTAATCTCTTTCTTTGCTATTTATCATTGTCTAAAAGAAGAGTTTACACAAATTTGAGTATCAGTGGCCTCTAGCAAAGTACTGAAGTGAAAGCAAACTCTTTTGCTTTAGGGGGTATGAGGTTCCTCAGTGTAAGTGTGTTTGTCAGGAATCAGCGTGGGTGGCTAGAGTGTGGTTGTGAGGTACTACTTACTTAGTTGCATGTACAAGGTGCTAGGTTTCATCCTCATCACCGCAGGAAGAAAAATTCAGGAGGAAACAGTGAATTGTAACACAGATATGAAGAGATCCAGACCCCGTACCTGAAAGTGTTCATTCCAAGAAGCACCAGATTTGCTTGGTCTTTGTTGTTTATATAGCTCAGCACAGAATGAGCTTGAATTTATTTGAACTGATTTTGAATATTACTGGGTATGAAATTTTTCTTTTAGTTTCTGATCTAGTGGATACACAGAAGATTTAGTTGTATTTACTAGACTGGGATTATAGGTGTGCACCGCCATCCCCAGCAGTTTGTGTGTTTTGAAATCACATTGTGTATTCAAAATATTTTAGGGCCAGGTATATAGCTTAGTACCACACCTGTGTGGCAAGCTTGAGGTCCTAAGTTTGACTCCTAGTACCAAAAAACTCCCAAAAAGTGTCTACCCCAGATGTGGTGGAACATGTCTATAATCCCAGCACTTGAGAGGCTGAGGCAGGAGTATTGTCACAAATTCAGGGTCAGCCTAAGCTACATAGAGAGTTCAAGGGCAGCCTGAACTACCCAGCAAGACCTTGTCTCAGAAACAAAACAAAAAAGTCTCTATTTTTATTAGAAATGAAATGTATAGTAAGTTCAGATGTTTCGTAAGGTCACCCAACATGGTGCTGTGGGCATGATAAATGGGATGCTTGGCAGTTATTACAGGCCTTGTTACTGCTGGGCTGGAATATGAAAGTAGCGTAGAACAAATAGCTAACCACAGTTAACCACATTAATTTTGCTTCCATTAGCATTTCTTTTCTCAAAGAGAGAGAGACTGGGACTTGAACTGAGAGCCTTTGCAGTGAATTACAGCCCCAGGTCTTTGTCCTTTTTCTTTTTCTTTTTCTCTTAATTTATTGCAGTACTGGGGATTGAACCAAAGGCCTTTATACTGAGCTACATGTCCTCAGTCATTTTTATTTTTTATTTTGAGACAGGGTCTCTTGCTAAGTTGCAGAATTGCCCAGGGTGGCGTGAATTTGCGGTCCTCCTGCCTCAGACTCCCAGAATCCTGAGGTGATAGACATGTACCACCACACTTTTTCGAGGGGTGCTACTGGGCTCAAACTTGCAGTTCTCTTGACTCAGCCTTCCAGAGTTCTTGGAAGCCATGGTTTCACTATGTAGTGCAGGTGTGCTTTGAACTCTTTATGTAGCCAGTGCTGGGCTCAAACTGATAATTTTCCTGCCTCAGCCTCTCAAATGCTGGGATAATAGGCATGTGCCATCACACCCAGCTGTGAATTATTTTTAATGATCTCTGGATTGACTGAGAATTTTAATGCACAAAAATGATTAAGCTGATTTTGCTGTTAAATAAAAAAAAATAAAGATTTGTGTCAAAAACTAGTTCATGATTTCAGCAAATTTTATTTTGGTTTAGAGCTGCATACATTTATTGGTGGAGAAAATCTCTTGAAAATTAGAATAACAAAAAAGACAGAAAAATGAAGCCAGGTGTGGTGGCACATTCCTGTAATCCCTGCACTAGGGAAGCTGAGGCAGGAGGATCGGGATTGTTGCAAATTTGAGACCAGCCTGGCTAGAAAGTGAACTCAAGGCCAGCCTGAATTGCATAGCAAGACCTTGTCTCAAAAAGACAAAAAAAGAAAATTAGAGCAAATACTCTAAATAATAGCTTTAAAATATGATGATAAAATATGTTTAGCATCATAGAATTGTAGTGCTAAAGGAGACCTTAAACATTATTATTATGGGCGGTACCAGGAATTGAACTCAGGACCTCATTGTTGACAGGTAGGCACTGCGCCACTGAGCTAATTCCTTAGCCCTTAAATATCCTTATTGATAAATACCTTTTATTTAATAAATGGGAATAAATGATGTTAAAATAGGTTGAAGTTGGGAGTGATGATTCTAACTGTTGTAATCCCAGCTACTCCTAAAACTCAGGTGGGAGGATTTCAAGTTTGAGGATCACCTGGACAATTTAGCAAAACCCTATCTCAAAAGCAAACTAAATTATTCAAACTAATGCTTGTAGAAATGTGAGGATCACCTAGCTCTGCCTCCTTACCTTTCTACCAAATCCAGAGTGAATTTGTGATTCTTTCCTTTTATAATAGTCTTCTGAGCCAGACGTGGTGCCAAGCCCTGTAAGTAGTTCCAGCACTTGGGACACTGAGGCAAGAGGATCGCTGTTGAGTTTGAGGCTAGCCTGGGCTACAAAGTGAGTTCAAGGCCAGCCTGATCTGTATAATGAGACCCTGCCTCAAAAAGATAAAAAGAAAAATACTTTTGCCCTTCTTGATGCAAATTATAATGGAGTTTCATTGATAGCATATCCTCATTTGTGCTGTCTGAGTAGGTAGGCACAATTCTCTTATGTGTGGTTTTTCATCAGAACAGATATCTTCTTCTGATTGCTGTGAGCCTGGGGAATAAGGAGATTCTAGCTTCTGGCTGTAGCATTCTAGAAAAAACAAAAAACATGCATAGCCAGATGTGGTGGCACATGCTTATAGTCCTAGAATTCTGGGAGGCTGAGGCAGGAGGATCACAAGTTCGAGCTCAGCCTGGGCAACTTACCAAAATCCTGTCTCAAAATAAAATAAAAAGGGCAAGTGATATAACTCAGTGCAAAGGCCCTGCCTGAGTTCAGTCCCCAGTAGTGCAGATGAAGATACACACACACGTGCACGCACATGCGCGCCTGCATGCGACATAAATCAGGTGTATGTATGTCTCATATGGTGTATTATTTGACCCACGATAAATCCAGATCTGTAAACTACTTAAGTACATTATACATTTTAGTGTTTTTGGTTTGGGTTGGTTGGTTTTAAGATGGGCGCTCTTACTGTGCAATTGAAGCTGGTCTTCAACACACTAGGTAGCCCAGGCTGGCTTCAGGTGGTCCTTCTGCCTTGGCCTCCCCCAGAAGAATGCAGGAATGCACCACCATGCCCAGTTTGCACGCCTTTTCCCTTCTCCAGTGTGTGGGCTTAAACCCAGGGCCTGTCACATGCTAAGCAAGCCCTCTACCACTAAGAAACACCTCTGACAAGGGTTAACTTTGATAAATTTGAATCATTTAATTTGAAGGCAACTTTATTTTTAAAAGCCGGCTCAGGGAGAAAAATGCTGGAATTCTGTCACCAAATCATTTAATTGTAGAACTTGTCAGTACCTGGAAATAATATATTTGACCCATAGTCTGACTTTAATCAAAACTTCTGCTTGTCTTCCTCCTTTTTTCCTTCTTTTCTTTCCTCTCTGTCTCTGTCTTCCTCCCTCTCTCTCTCTCTCATTCTTGGGGTTTTTGTTCTTGAGACAGGGTCTTGCCGTATAGTTCAGGCTGGCCTGGAACTGGAATCAGCTCCTGCCTTATCCTCTGGTATTCTAGGGTTACAGAAGTGCACCACCACAGCTAGCTTACGCAGAATTGCTATTGTTGTTGTAGTGGTATTAGGAATTGAACCCAGGATCTTAGCACTGAGCTAAGCCATATATTTTGTTTTGAGATAGGGTCTTGCTAAGTTACCCAGGCTGGGCTTGAATTTGCTGTCCTCCTGACTCAGCCTCCCAGATTGCTGGCATTATAGTTGTGTGCCACCACACCTAGCTCAGAGCAGCTCTTATTAACTATGTTATTATTTTGGGGGTCTCTGTAAAATGTTCTTTGAAGAAAGGGTTTCTGTGCTCTAAAAAAGTAAATTTTGGGCCAAGGATATAACTCACCAGCACAAGTTCCTGCCTGGTAAGCATAAAGTTCTGAGTTTGATTTCTGGTACCAAAAAAATATTGTCAGGTGTGGTGGCCCATGTGTGTGATCTTAGGACTCAGGAGGCTGAGGCAGGAAGATGACTGCAAGTTCAGGACCTGTCTGGACTATATAGTGAGACTTGGTCTCACAAAATAAGATCAGATCATCTTCCCTTATCTTAAATATAGAGGTTTCCCGAAAGGCATATTTTCTGTGACTAGAACCATCAGTAGAATATAAATTATGAGATATCTTTTCTTTCTCCACCCACTAGATTTCTCTAGCAGGAATAAAAGCTGTGGAAAGATTACCTCCAGGTAATAAAGATAGTAGGATTATTCCTTTCCCCACTGTAGTTCTTTGGGCTGATCAGTGAGCCATATTTTGTAGGAAAATAGCTATGGATAAAATAGACATCATCTAGTCAGGTGTAGTGGTGCACACTTGTAATCTGAACAGTTGGGAGACTGAGGCAGGAGGATTCTTAGGAATTCGAGGCCACCCTGGACAACATAGTGAGATCCTGTGTCAAAAAAAACAAGATACCAACTCAGACCCTGTTTCAAAAGAAAGAAGGATGGATGGATGGATGTTTGATTTTTGGTTTTTGTGGGGTTTTTTTGAGACAGGATCTCATATGTAATTTAGGATGGGCTTGAACATATTTCCTGCCTCAGCTGCTCAGAATGCTGAGATTATAGGCATAACATACACCACTGTATCCAGCTCATACTGAGTGTTTTGAGGGAAAAATTAACAGTAGAACAGTACAGAGGCATTTTTTTATTTTTGACCTTAGATTCCAACTTTTCGTTTCATGGCATCTTGGAAGCTAGTATCATAATCTTATCCTGCAAATGTAGGTATTAAAGTTTATTTTATTCCTCTTTAGATTGACTTGAACAGTCCTTTTTCTTTAAATGCACTTTTTTTTTTTTTTTTTTTTTTTTTCCTTTTTGAGGCTGGATCTCCCTATACAGTTCAGGCTGGCCTTGAGCTCACTTTGTAGCTCAGGCTGGTCTTGAACTCCTGACGATCTTCCTACCTCACCCTCTCAAGAGCTGGGATTACAGGCGTGCACCACCACGCTCAGGGCTAAATGCACTAATTATATAACTTCCATTGTGTGATTCAGAAGCCTGGCATTTTGCCTTCAATAGGGAAGAATTGAGATCATATGAATAGTCTAGGGCTTGGATCTTTTCTTTGTGGTACTTCAGGGCCTTAGTGATGCTTCAGTGACTACATGTACCTGCATGTGGAACTCTGAAACCTTAGTTGTTTCAGCCTTTTGACCTGTGTATGGAGTGTTGAAATGAGTCCTTTCTGCCATATGCTTTTTCTTTTTGGGGGGGGCTGGGGGGAGACAGGATCTTGCTATGCAGTTCAGGCTGGCCTTGAGCTCACTTTGTAGCCCAGGCTGGTCTCAAACTCTCAACAGCCCTCCTGCCTCAGCCTCCCGAGTGCTGGGATTACAGGTATGCACTACCACACCCGGCTGCTGTATACATTTGATGGGGGGAAATGAGACTGGAAGTTACGAGGATGTGAATGGCAAGCCTTTGATGTATGGTATGCAATTTGTCTTTTTCTGGAACAGCAGCACTTAAATGTCTGTACTAACCAAGCATGGTGACATGTCTATAATCCCAGCACTTGAGAGGCTGAGGCAGGAGGATTGCCCCAAATTAGAGGTCACCTAGGCATATAAGTTGTTTAAAGTCAGCTTGAGGTACGTAGGGAGATCCTGTCTTTAAAAAACAATTCTATATTGTTCATTGAGATAAGTATCTACTTCCCCAAGCATTTGCTTTGGATATCATCTTCAGAATTGCATTAGGAAGGGATTTTGGAAGTAATAGAACTGACTCTCAGACTCTCAGGGATTAAAGACAGGCCCTTTGTTATCTTTACAAAGATTTGCTATTGTTGAGACAGGGACTTACTCCAGGCCTGCCTTAACATCTGTTTCAATATCTCTGTTTTGGGGTAACTTACTGTCCATAACAATGTAGGATATAGGCTGGAAATTTTCTTGGTTCACTGTATCCTTAGTGTCTCAGGGTGAGGTAGGGAGATCATGAGTTTAAGACCAGCCTGATCTCTGTAGCTAGACCCTATCTCCGTCTCTGTCTCTCTCTTTTTGCAGTACTGGGGATCAAACTGAAGACCCTGCGCTTGCTAGCTAGGTGGGCGCTTATTCCACTGAGCTATATCCCCAGCCCCTAGACCCTGTCTCTAACAAAACAGAGAACCAAGATGACTCATATCTGAAGGTCTCATTTAATACTTTTTTTTTTTGGTCTGTTTTTCAGACAGGGACTCACGGTATGCAGTCAAGCTAGTCTCAAGCTAGTCTTGAACTCACTTTGTAGCCAAGTGTTGGGATTACAGTAGGGTGTACCTTGCCCAGGTCTTAATCCTTTTTTGTTGTTGTTGTTTTGAGACAGGGTCTTGCTATTGCAGTTCAGGCTAGGTTTGAGCTCACTCACTTTGTAGCCCAGGCTGGCCTCAAACTGGCAACGATCCTCCTGCCTCAGCCTCCTGAGTGCTGGGATTAGGGATGTGTACCATCATACTAGCTCTTATTACTTATCTCTTTATTCCTTTGTTCTGTCCGCTTTTTCTCAGTGACCCACTCAACCCACCTATGTGGTTTTCAGATAGTTCCTTTGGCTGTGATGGCCAACTCCTGTAATCCCAACATGAGAGGTTGAAGCAGGAGGATCACCGTGAAGCCAGCTTGAACTACGTAGTAAGATCCTGTCTCAAAAAAAGAAAAAAAAAAAAACAATGACACGCTGCCCAGTAGGGAAGCTCTTTCCTCCATGAGAGTGATCAGGCTGGTTCTAGAGGAGCCTATGGGCCTGGACTTGAGTTAGCTTTGGATAGTAGTTGCCCTAGAGACATTCTTAGGAAATCTCCAGGATCTGAATATAGTTCTTGGTTTGAAACAAAGAGTTTATTTTTTATTTTTTTATTTTTGGATATAAAGAGTTTAAGTGGAGCTTGGCAAAGAGGTAAGTGCCTGTAATTCCACTACTCTGGGAGGCTGAGACAGGAGGATTGCACATTCAAGCCCAGCCTGGAAAACTTAGCAACTTAGTGAGACCCTGTCTCAAAGAATGGGCTAGGAGTAGCAATTCTTTTTTTTTTTTTTTTTTTTTGCGGTACTGGGGATCAAACTCAGGACCCTGCGCTTAGCTAGGCAAGCGCTTATTCCACTGAGCTATATCCCCAGCCCCTTGGGCTAGGAATATAGCAGTGTGAAGGGCCTGGGTTCAATCCATGGTACCACCATAAAAAAAAAAAAGAGAGAAGAAATGGGCTTTGCAGCTGGATAATTCTGGGCTCAAATAACTGGCTACTGGCGGCATGAACCCAGTTGTCATATAATTGCTCTGAACTTCCATTTTCTTCTCCATAAAATAAAAAGAAGAGCCTCTGTCCTGCAGGGTTTTTATGAAGATTGGAACATAATTTGAGCCAGGCGTGGCGGTGCACCTCTAACCCCAGGTGCTCTGGAGGATAAGGCACAGAGGACAGAAGTTCAAGTCCAGCCTGGGAATTTAGCAGAACCTTCTCTCAAAAAGGAATGAGGATGTAGCTTAGTAGCAGAGAACTCCTGGGTTTGTTCCATGGTACCAAAACAAAAAAGGGCTGGGCATGGTGGGGCATGCCTGTAATCTCAGCACTTGGGAGGGTGAGGCAGGAGAATTATTGCAAGTTCCAGACCAGTCTAGGCTACAAAGTGAGCTCAGGGCCAGCCTGAACTGCATAGTGAGACCCTGTCTCAAAAAGGAAAAAAAAAAAAAAGAAAGAAAAAGTTACTGACTTCATGAAACCAAAGGAACAATGATACTTACAAGGCACTTGGGTGCTCAGATCTGAAATGCTAGTGATTGAGGGCTAGTCATGAGGCTCTTTAGTCCAGTGATATGTGGGGTTCGCTGTTTTTCAGTATTTTGCTGTAGGGTGAATCTGTTATCAGACTGATGTTCTTTCAATTTTTTTTTTTGAGACAGGGTCTCTTTTATGTAGTCCACCTGCCCTTGAACTCACTAGGTAGCCCAGGTTGGCCTTGAACTTGGAGGGATCCTCCTGCCTCAGCCTTGCAAGTGTGTTGGATTTACAGGTTAAGTTTCATGTAGGGACAGAGGTATCTTAAATTAAAATTTGATCTTTGCTGGGCGTGGTTGCGCATATCTGTAATACCAGCACTTGAGAGGCAAGACACTGTCTCAGAAAAACAAAATTTCATTTTTGATTTTTTTTGTTGTTGTTTTTGTTTTAAGACAGGGTTGCACTGTGTAGTTCAGGCTACCCAGTGATCCTTTGCTTCACTCTTCCAAATACTGGCATTACAGGCATCTGCCATCAGGCCCAGCACAAGAAAGTTTATAAACAAATGAAATTGTGATGATTGGTGATCATTTTGGTCCCTCGTTGGATATTTTTGAACCTGCATTGTTGAAGGCTAAGCTTGGCATAGGTCTGTTGGTAGATGTGGACGAAGGTGGGGGCTTGCAGGGAGTTAAACAGATGTACAGTTTTGGTCAGTACCCGCCGCGTGGAAAAGGCTTGCCTGGGTTAGAAAGGAAAGGAACACTTTAGTTCATTTTCTGAGGCCAAGTGCAGTGTGCCTACTGGGGTTTCTTGCTGCAGGCCAAGATGTTTGTGCAGGAGTGAACTGGGGGATTGTGCCCTTGTCGTCTACCAGTGAGGGGCAGGGTGTCTTCCGCCTGGCTGGGCCCTTGTGGGCCAGGCAGCAAGCTGAATGTAGTGGGGACAGAGAGGAGTACTAGTTCAGTTAGAGACATTGAAGTATAGTTTGTAGGATCCTTTCTACACTCTCTCTGTACTGCTAAAATCACTTCTGCCTTCTGCCTGTATTAACCACTAGTAATCAGTCTGGTGGCTGGGGTGGGGAGGTAGTGAGTAGTCATTTCTGTAACATCACCGTAGAGCAATCACATGGGCAGAGTATGCAGAGAGAATGGAGTTTTTCAGCTTATATTCTTAACTGCAAATAAAGTGCTCTCCTTATTCTCCTCCTGCAGGTCGGTGAGCTGGTAAAGGTTACGAAGATTAATGTGAGTGGTCAGTGGGAAGGGGAGTGTAATGGCAAACGAGGTCACTTCCCATTCACACATGTCCGTCTGCTGGATCAACAGAATCCTGATGAGGACTTCAGCTGAGTATAGCTCAACAAACAGTTTTGCTGACAGATGGGAACAATCTGTTTTTTTTTTTCTATTGCCATCTATACAGTTTTCTACAGGTGTCAAAAGCAGTCTAGTTAAATATAAGCATTCTGTTGTTACCTGTGATTCTTTTTAGTGAACTACTCCATTCTAATTTCGTGTATTCAGGGTACGAAACTGGAGGGCTTGTGTGGTTGACTTCTGAGTTAGCAGTTTTAGGTGGTGGAGACCATGCTTGTATCAGAAGAGATAGGTGATTTGCCTCCTTTCTCAGGCAATGCAGGTCAACCTGTGGAAAACTGATGGACAGGAGAGGACTGTTAACACACTGCTTACCCTGATTTACTCAGTGGTTTTGTTTTCACTCTGAAACCATACTATCAAATGGCAGTAGACTGTTCCCTTCTACCCCCATGAAGTAATCATGCACCATGTGAATAGTGCCCAGCAGGATTGCTTTTTCATTTATGGAACATGACCATTGTATGACTCATTCTGACATTTCAAATCCTGAGAATTCTGAGAACACTACTAGAGGCATTTGTCTTCCTTCCAGTCAATGCTTCATATTCTTTCTTGGGATTCTTTGAACCTTTGTCATCCTTTTCCCTCAGACCTACAAGTAGGCTGATGTTGAGATAGTATATATTTTCATTCCAGATGATAAACAGGCTGTGCCGAGCACTTTATTCAGTGCGTAGCTTTAAGCCAGTATTGGATTCACTACGTGGACAGCCGAACTCCCAGCTCTCTGCCTTCCCCCAAGGGGTCAGTAGTGGGTTCACCCTGCTACAGCAGCTGATGAGACTCATGGCTGATGGGATCCAGCGGTGCCATTTCTCCTGAGTGCCATTATCCTAGTAGGAGACTCAGAATTCTCAGATTCTGCTTGGAGTGGGAGGACCAATGACTTGTAATATTCCATGGAAGATTTTGGGGTCAAATTCTGCCCTCTGCATTATGTGCAACTTGTATAAAAAGCAAGTTAGAATTACATGAGTTTGGGGGTGGGGTTAGTGCTTTGAAAAATGTTTGAACCAATCATGAATTGCTTAGGTAGTGTTCATTTTACATGGCCAGAATAGTGCTTGAAATAACATTATAAACTGCCTTCACTTTTGACTCATTTTCTTTATATTCAGGTTTAGTTTATAAACCTTTTTAAGTTAAAAGTGGTGTATTTGGGGTCAGGTGCTCCAAAGAATAGATCTATGAGATCAAAAATGATCTTGGCTATTTAGGCTACAGCGTGAAATGTACGGAAGCTGGTTTCCAGTGGATAAAAGGCACTTACTGGTCTCTGATGTGGTATGACAAATAGAAACAATTTATACTTTGCTTTGGACCTCATTTTTTAAAAATATCATAACTTTTTAATTGTCCTACATAGGTTATATACATTTGCATTCTCTGAACATACACCAGGTCATCGTATTGCAGTGACTAGCATGTTGCGTGGCACACAGTCAGTGTGCAGATGTGGGGGACTGGGGGGTGCAGAAGCGTGTTCCTTGGCCCAGGGAAGCCAGCTGGCGCAGGGTTACACACATCACAGGCGACTAATGAGCTGACGCTAATTTATTTTTACCTCACACTAAGGTAATAATGCTTGATGAAACATTAATATTCAACTTTTAAAATGCTAGCACAGTGCAGTGCACATAGTAGGTGCTGAATAATGTTGAGTGAATAGATTTGCAATATTCAACATAATTCCATCTGACTACTTCGTTAAATTTTCAGTTAGCATAAATACTGTAAAATCCAAATCCACATTAAATCCTGTTTTCCTGAAAGTATGGCATCTAAAATATTTGTAGAAGACCCCTGTTCAGCTGGTTTGAATGTTTGTATTTTCCTTTGACTTTGACTTCATTGGCTTGTAATGTCTGTTTTATAAGTAATATTAGTGGAACATGCAGCTCTACCCAAATCATAAGAATTTCTCAGTTCTGCTTGGATTGTCTAGAGGCATCACATGAAACGTTGGGCTGGATTTGGCTGGTGTGGCAGATATTGGACCTCAAGAAGTGAAAGGACTTAAGTACAAACATCTTCCCAAAATGCAAATGATACAGTACTATTCCAGTGCATATGTACATTGTCACAGAGCAAAGAGAATGGAAATTGGCTGCTATATTTTATATAATCATTTCAGCAAAAGCCCATTTTTTTGGATACTAATATTTGACATGTTAATTCTTATTAATTTGTTGGAATTGTTTATTGTTAATAATGCAAATAGATAATTTTTAATTATCCACAAGTAACGTTTCACTATTAATGGTTTGAAATGGGTGATAAGCAAACCAATTTAAAATAAAATATGAACATGTGCCATTGTATTATAACACTATACACTTTCTTGACAGTTAAATTTTAAAAAATGTTTTTTGTAGCATGTATTGTATATGTTTATAGTATATGTAGTAAATAAAAATATGGCCAAATGTTTGGCTTGGTGATCATTGGAGAAAGTAATCTTTGAATATTTGTCACAAAAGAACTGTGTCTTTTATCTTAGGGAATAGGAGATATGTGCCCTCACTACTCCATGAAGAATATGGAATAAACAGTTACATATACTGTGGATGATTATTAATGTGGGGTTAAGTCAGGCATGGTGGCACTTGCCTGTAATCCCAGCACTCAGGAGCTTGAGGCAGGAGGATCAAGGGTTACCAAGTGAGTTCAAAACCAGTCTGAACTACATAGCAAGACCCTGTCTCAAAGGAAAACAAAAAAAGATTGTCTCATAAAACTAAAAATGATGAAAAAGAGCGATTAATCTCTGGTAATAATTTTAAAGGGTCTCCAGAAATTATGAACTAATGACAAGCATAAGGAAAATCATTCTGTATATAAAATCTGGAAACTGAAATTTTCTGTGAAGACATCAAACTTGTCCAGAAATAGATATATATGGGCATAAAAAAGTAAGGATTTGGTAGATTTGTAGAGAAAAAGACTTGGATGTTAGCTAATAGGTCTTTAAAATCTTGGTGTAGCTAGCCAGTTAGTTTCTCCTTTTTTATGTAAGTAGCACATGCTCAGGGTAAGTAATACTGGAAATAACAACCAAAAAAAGTAAACATTGTGTCCTTGCCATCTTTAAGACAGAGAGAGAGAGAGAGAGAGAGAGAGAGAGAGAGAGTGTGTGTGTGTGTGTGTGTGTGTGTGTGTGTGTGTGTACAAGAGTTTCATACTATACACTCTATAGTTTGTGGTCTGACTGTGCCTGTTCTTTTTTTTGTTCTTGTTTTGAAGCAGGGTCTTGCTATGTAGTACAGGCCGACCTTGAACTCACTATGTAGCCCCAGGCTGACCTTGAACTCACAGTGTTCTTCCTGCCTCAGCCTCGGGTACTGGGGTTTCAGGTGTGCACCACCACACCCTGCTGTTTGCCTGTTATTTATACAGTATTCTGCCTTATATTCAAAGACACAACATCCAAAACAAAAAGACAACATCTAGTTACTACTCTAGAAATTGCAGTATGTCAGCCCAAAATTAAATAAGGAAAATTACTCCAAAGTGATCCAAGTTTGACATACATCAATTTAATAAGAGATGATTTGTTTCAATTTTTTTCAATAAACTGCCAAAACCTTGGAATGCTGGGCTCTTTCACAGTCTGGCCTCCTCATAATGATTCATGTTTTTGACCCTGATCTTCAGATGGAATTTAACCCCTACAGAAGTGAAGAGAGGATATCTCCATGAGAATGTGAAAATAGTTCCAAGATTTTAGTGAGTGGGGGTCTAAGAATTTGGAGCTATTTTGCCACTCAGGTTCTGAAGAAATTGAGAAGGTAGAGACAATTACCTGTCAAGAAGTGAAGTTTAAATCCAGGTGTAGTGACGCATGAATGCCAGCATTCAGGAGACAGGCAGGAGGATTTTTGTGCATTTGAGTCCAGCCTGGACTACATAGTAAGACCTTGTTTGAGACAAAATCTGGGGATATAGCTCAGTAGTAAATAATTTACCTAGCATGCACTAGACCCTGGGTTCAATCCCCAGCACCACAAAAACAAAAGGAAATGAGATTAAAAAGTTGCTGGGCATGGTGGTGTGTGCCTGTAATCCCAGCATTTGGGAGGCTGAGGCAGGAGGATTGCTAAGAGTTTGAGGCCAGTCTGAACTGCATAGGAAAACCCTCCCAAAAATACTAAAAGGAAAAATTGTGCTGGTGAAATGGGGGGGGTACGAGAGGAATATGCACCCAGCTGGCTTTTTGTCAAGAGAATCCTTGTAGCATTTCTATGGTTGGTATGATTTGCACAGACTTTAGACATGTTGAATCCTAGCAAAATGGGACCCTCAGGTATTCACTAAGTGAAAGAAACACTGTCTCAGATCAGCTTTCCTCTTGCCTTGAATTAATTTTGCATTTCAGCTTTCTGGGGTTGGGAAGAGAATTGTGGAGAAGACTTGTGTAGTTTCCCCTGTTACCCGCAGGGGAATTTTAAGGAGTTTCGAGCCTTAATTTCAAGTGTCTGGGGCAGGTGACCACCCGAGGGTTCTAAGTAGGACGGGAAGGGAGCTAAGAAATTGGCGTCCTGAGGGGAAGTTGAAGCTGGGGGGGGGGGCTCCACTTGCCTTTGTGCTGGGGAAGTGCTGAGGAGAAAGGGGTCTGGCTTCTAGAAAGGTACAGTAAGCTGTTTGTCCTTGGGTGTCCTTGTCCTAGGCTCCAGGTTTGTGTACTGCGAGGTTGTGTTTCCAGGAGTTGCTTGGCCCCTTGTGCAGGTTCCCATGGTGGGCCCGCCTGTGCCTCCAGCCTGACCCTGGGTTCCCAATGCCTGTGGGAGTCGAGGCAGCAAAAAGCTTTGCAGAAGAGCTTTGGCTTCCTTGTGAGTGCTGCTGCTGCGTCCAGAGGTGTCATCAGTGGAGCCACAGCAGCCTTACCCTTGTTCATCTTTTGTTTTTTGTCTTTTTGAGAGAGGGTCGTGCTGTGCAGTTCAGGGTGGCCTTCAACTCACTTTGTAGCCCAGGCTGGCCTTAAACTCAACTGCAGTCCTTCTGCCTCTGCCTCCCAAGTGCTGGGATTACAGGTGTGCAACACCATGCCCAGCTCAGTGATGGTTTATATTGAGAGTATCACATGAACTCAAGGATATCTGTAATGCCACAAGGAAGGGACTGTTTTAGGCCAGGCTTAGTGGCATACACCTGTAATGCCAGCTACTCAGAAAGCTGAGGCAGGAGGCTTGCAAGTTTGAGGCCAACCTGGGCAACTTAATGAGAACCTATCCCAAATTTTAAAAAAGAAAAAAAGGCTGGGGATAGAATTCAGTGTAAGGCTTTAGATTCAATCCCTAGTACCACAGGAAAGGACTGCTTTAATAGGAAATACTCATCCCTTATCACCAAAGGAGTTTTTTGTTTTGTTTTTTCTTCGGTTCCAGAGATCGAACTCAGAACCTTGCACTCGCCTGGCAGATACTTGTTCCACTGAGCTATATCCCCAGCCTCACCAAAGGAGTTTGATTCCATATTTTGTTAGCTATTATATGGCCAAGGAGAATTTGGTGTTTTGTTGACTTAAGAATTTCATCAAATTATAGCACCCTTCCCCCACCTCTATACCCCACTTACTGGGAATTAAATCCAGGGCCACTACCACTGAGCCAAATCCCAGAACTGTGTGTGTGTGTGTGTGTGTGTGTGTGTGTGTGTGTGTGTGAGAGAGAGAGAGAGACAGACAGACAGACAGACAGACAGACAGAGACAGGGTCTCACTGAGTTATATAGACTGACATTGAACCTGTCGTCCTCCTGCCTGTCTCCTGAGTAGTTGGAATTACAGGTCTGCACCACCACGCCTGGCTCAAATTACAGCCTTCTAAGTGTGGTAGCTCACATGGAATAGACTGCCCTTGTGAACTGTTCATTCTGGGAAAGAAGGAACTGATTTTAGGGTGTTACATCCTGGAGGGAAGACGTTCATAACCCCTGCTAGGCCCCGTAGTGGCTTTGAAAAGGTGTTTTGGTGGGCTCAGGGCAGCACAAGTGCGGGTAGGAGTGCAATTTAGACCTCAGACTCCCTTGCACCTCAGCTGGGGGCAAAGGCATACATAGCACTCAGCAACTACTAGCACTTAATTACTGCACTTAATGTTCCTTGGCTGCTGGGTGTGGTAACCTGTAATCCTAGCACTTGAGAAACTGAGGTAGGAGGATCACCATGAGTTCCAGGCCAGCCTGAATTACATAGCGAGACCATATCTCAAAAAAAAAGTTAGGACCGGGCGTGGTGGCACATGCCTGTAATCTCAGCACTCAGGAGGCTGAAGCAGGAGGATTGCTGCGAGTTCGAGGCCAGCCTGGGCTACAAAGTGAGCTCAAGGCCAGCCTGAACTGTTCTTTGACTACTTACAAACTTCATTCTCCCTCCAGTCCAACTCATCATCAGGTCCTGGAGGCTCTCCCTGAAATCCTCTCCCCTGCTTTCATGCATCTTGCGACACCCTCTAAGTAGCCATCTTCCCTTCAGACCACTGCAGCACCCTTCCTAGTCATCTTACCCCAGTTCATGTCAGAGCACCAGGATGACTTCCCATGAGGCTGCCTGGACTCTGGCACTCCTACACTATCTCCAGCTGAGGATGGTGGTGCACACCTGTAATCCCAGTTACTTGGAGGCTGAGGTACAAGGATTGCAAGATGCTATCTAAAAAAAGAAGAGAAAAATTGAGCCAGGCATTGTGGTGGACACTCAAAGGCCCAGCATTTGGGAGGCTGAGGCAGGAAGATCACCATGAGCCTAGACTGCATAGAATTTAAGGCCAGCCTGAGTTACATAGTGAAATCCTGTCTAAAAATAATTAAGCAAATAAAAATGGAGGTTATATCTTAGTGGTAGAGTTTTTGCCCTGCATGTGTGAGTCCCTCTACTCAATTCCCAATACTGCAAAAAGAAAAACTCTCCATTCCCTACAGTGTCTGACATAGCTGTGCCGACATTTTCTTCAGTCAATGAGTTGGCAAACTTGGGCTTTTTAGAAAGGCAAGTCCTTTCCCATTCCAAGGGTCATTCCCTCTCCCCGGCAACTCTTACTCTTCTATTCCAAGAGAGTCATTTTCTGCTGGTTGTCATAGCAGATTCCTATAGTCCCACCATTCAAGAGGCTGAAGCAGTAGGATCTCAAGTTCAAGGCTAGCCTGAGTTATATCATGAGACCCTGTCTCAAAGACCAAAACAAAAAAGAAGTACTTCTTAGAGTTGCCATCCCTGAACCCATGAATCCCATTTATAACTGTCACATCATTTACATTCATGATGCTCCTCTCGGACTGTAATTATGTATTTCTGTGGTGGTTTAAGTCCGGCTCCTCTATTTAACTGTAACTGAACTCCAGGAAGGGCAAGCTCAGCATCCAGTTTTCTTCATTGCATCTCCAGAGCCCAGCGCAGAGCCTGGTTCCTAGTAAGCAAGACGCATTGTTGAGATGGGCACGGTAGCCTGTGCCTGTAACCCCAGCACTCTGCACAGCTGAGGCAGGAGGGTCACAAGTACCAGCCCAGCCCGGGCAGTTTAGTGACTTAGCAAGACCTTGTCTCAAAAATAAGAAAAAACAGGGGCTGAGGATATAGCTCAGTAGAATAAGTGCCTGCCTAGCAAGCACAGAGTCCTGAGTTCGATCCCCAGTACCGCCAAAAAAATAAAAATAAGAAAAATAAGAAAAAACAGCCTGGCATGGTGGCATACGCCTGTAATCCCAGCACTCAGGAGGCTGAGGCTGGAGGATCACCATGATTACGAGGCCAGCCTGGCTACATAGTGAGTTCAATTTCAGTCTGAACTACATAGTGAGACCCTGTCTAAAAAACAAAAAATCAAAGCTGGGCATGGGTTGCATGCCTGTAATCCCAGCACTCGGGAGGCTGAGGCAGGAGGATCATTGCAAATTCAAAACCAGCCTGGGCTACAAAGTGAGCTCAAGACCAGACTGAACTGCATAGCAAGACCCTGTCTCAGAAAGACAAAACAAAACAAAATTACCTCTTATCCTGTTATCACTTAGGACTTTTGGTGTTGTTTTGTATCATATACCCCAAAGCCAGCAACTGGAGAGAGCAATTAACAGGGGCAAAGTCCTTGGGAATTGTGTCTTTGCATAATGGTTAATGGCATGACCGCCTCCTAATATCAAAGTGACTTGGAAGTAAAATTGATCTGAATCAGGGGTGGAAATACTTTCAGGAACCAAATGATTCAGAGAAAAAAGGAGAAAGCCAAATCCCTATCCCCCAAAAAAGCAATGTAACAAGAGGAAATGCACTTAAATTCTTTGCCTGTACATTTTCTTCCACTAGAATCAAAGTGCTTCCACGTTCTTTTGAATGAATAATTGCCCCAGTTTTTCGTTTCCCTTGTTGAGCAAGCATGCCTGTGGGATTAGGTTAATGTCTAAACCAGCTAGTTGTTTCTTGTTCCTTAGCAAGTTCTGCCACAGGATGAAGAGCAGTCTTTCTGTTGTCATGGTGACCAACATTTACTTAAGGAAGAACTGAGGGAAAACAGTTGTTTGCGATGACTTAGGTAAATTTCATCCTAGTGGAAAGACAAAACACCAACTTGATGGGCTAGCAGCTAGATTTTGAAACAGAAAGGGCTTTTCCCATTCTTTTTTGATGATGGTAATTATATTCTCTTCTTTTTTGGAGTCAGGATCTCATTATGCAGTTGAGGCTGGTCCTGAACTCACTATGTAGCCCAGGCTGGCCTCGAACTCGAAGTGATCCTCCTGCCTCAGCCTCCTGAGTGCTGGGATTGTAGGTGCACGTCACCAAGCCTAGCTCTTTTTCTTTTTTGAGGCAGGCTCTCCTTGTATGTTCAGGCTGGCTTTAAACTCACTGTGTAGCCTAGACTAGCCTGAAATTCACAGTAATCCTCTTGCCTCAGCCTCCTGACTGCTGTTGTTAGAGGCATGTGTCCATGCCCAGGTCTAATCAACAATTTTTTGTATAGATACTATGTCTCACGTAATAGCTGAAGCTGAGACACTGGATTTTTACTTGGTAGATCTGGCAACTTTTGCTGCTCTTTTGAGAACCTGTCACCAGGCCTGCAGAGGAACTGAATTTCTTCTAAGCACTTCCGGGACCAACAGAGAGCTAAAAGGTGGTGGAGGTCACAGTGGGACAGCTTCCCCTCTAGCTCACATCTACTTCACCTCTGTCAAGTGCTGCAAGCGTGTGCCCTCCTGAGAGCTTCACTCAGAGCTACATCCCTGGCCCTTTATATATATATATATATATATATTTTTTTTTTTTTTTTTTTTTTTGAGACAGGATTTTATACGAAATTGCCCAAGCTAGCTTTGAATTTACAATCCTCCTGCCACAGCCTCCTGAGTCACTGGGTTACAGGTGTGCACCACCACACCAGGGTACCTCTCATCTTACTGGCATCCTTGAGCTGTTGTGGGGTTTCTATCCCTTGACCTGGTTCTGGGCTGACTTCATGCTAGAAGTGCTTGTCACCCCTTTATACCCACTCCTCACCCTCTTTACTATCACCAACCAACCTTCCTTACCTTTAAAAAATGTTCATTGCCAGGCGTGGTGGCACATACCTGTAACCCCAGCACCTGGGAGGATGAGGCAGGAGGATCGATGTGAGTTCGAGGCCAGCCTGGGCTACATATATGAGTTCAAGGCCAGCCTGAACTGCATAGCAAGACCCTGTCTCAAAAAGGCAAACAAACAAGTTCATGTCTTCACCCCAAAGCCTGCTGTCTTCCGAGGTGACCTGTCCATCTCTGTGTCTCGCACTTTCAGACCACCCTTCACTCCATTGCCCAGTGCTGCTCCATCCTAGGAGCCCTACGGGGCCTGGGCCGTATCTGCCCTCCACACCAGGTCCCCCTCTTCCTACAGTCCTGTCTTGAATCCCAGGGAGCCTTCTACTGGCTTGATTCTTCAGTGTCATCACCACCTACCCTTTCATTTGTTTTTCCAAAGCAAATCTATGAAGTGCTGTCAGGTCTGACTGAGAGAACATCTCTGTTTAGATGTCCCCATCCACTGTGGGGGTGGGGCAAGGGCCGCCTGCATGCTGGGTAAGTGCTCTACCCCTGGACTCCAGCCCTTTGGGTTTTTTTGTGTTTTGTTTTTGGAGACAGGATCTCCCTAAGTTGCCCAGGCTGTCCTCAAACATACGGTTCTCCTTCTTCAGCTTCCCGAGTCGGTGAGATTACAGGCATGTGCCAGCGCACCAGCTTCTCATGTGGATATTTAGATGTCTTGAAGGTACTTCAAGCTCAGCATAACCCAGGCTGGATTCATCATCCTTTCCCCATCAGTTTCACATCCGTGTCCCTGGTTCAATCTCTGTCATGATTTGGCCAAGCCCAAAAGCAACATTTTGTGTGTGTGTGTGTGTGTGGCACCAGGAATTGAACTCAGGACCTTGCGCTTGCCAGGCAGGTGCTTGTGCTGCTAAGCTACATCCCTGGCCCCCAAACTCAAAGCCTAGTACCACCTTTTATTCTTCCCCTCAGACTTCACTGAGTCCCTTCCCAAGTCCCAGCTCCTTTTTTTTTTTTTGGTATCCGGAATTGAACTCATGACCTCAGGCTTGCCTGACAAGCACTTATGCCGCTGAGCTATATCCCTGCTCCCCCCAAGTCCTAGCTCCTGAACAGCTAAATTCAGTCCATTTCTCTCCATCCCTGCTGCTAATACATTACTTCAGCACCATCTCCCACCTGCATATCCTCAGCAGCCACCTAATTGGTCCCCCAATTTTTTTTTTTTTAGACAGAGTCTCACTTTGCAGCCCAGGCTGGCCTCGAACTCACAGTGATCCTCCTGCCTCAGCCTCCCAAGTGTGAGTGCTAGGATCACAGCCTTACAGCTGTGCACCACCACACCCGGCTAACTGCTCCCTTTGCTTCTTGTATTGGCCTCTCCAGTCTGTCCTCTGTTCTCAGCCCTCCTGTAGTTCCTGTAATTCATATTAGACCAATCTCTCCCTTGGCAGAGAACTGACCTCCCTGCAAAGCAATGCAGAGCTCTTTGTATTTCAGCTCCTGTTTTTCTCTTCAGCCTTACCCTTCCTCACTTTAACCCCCATTCTGTAGGCTGCAGCCACACTGAATTTCATGCCACCCCCACCACCTTCTTAGTGCCTGACATACCTGCCCTCTCCACTGGGCTTTGCGCACTCAGTGCCTCTAGTGAGCCCACCTCATCTTTATTTTTTTTTTTGAGACAGGGTCTAGCTATGCAGTTCAAGCTGGGCTTGAGCTCACTTTGTAGCCCAGGCTGGTCTCGAGCTAGAAGGATCCTTCTGCCTCAGCCTCCTGAGTGCTGGGATTACAGGTATGTGCCACCACGCCTGGCTCTCATCTTCAAATACCAGTCGTATCAAATGCCCTAATTTGGATTGGGTGTCTGTGTCCTCTTGCTGCTATACACTTACTAGGGTAACATTACACTGAACTGGAATTACCTGTCCACGTGTCCATTACAACGTCAAGATTCTGTTCACTGTTCCACTTCTAACACCCAGCCCTGTGTGACACATAGCAGATCCCCAGGTATTTTTGCTGTTGTTGATCTTTTCCTTTTTTTGAGACAGCATCTTGGGGCCGGAGGTATAGGTCAGTGGTATAAGCACCTGCCTGGCTAAGTGCAAGGTCCTGAGTTCAATTTCCGGTGCCACACACAAAAAGGACATTGTAAGAGACAACATTGCTCTTTGTAGTATAGTCTGGCCTCAGATTCACAGCCTGGCTCCAGAATGTTTTTTTTTTTTTTATTTTAAAAGTAAAAGCACAAAAACATATTAACAAACACACAAAGTAGTATAAGAAGTAGTACAATCAAAACTGATTTACAGACAATGTGACATGGACTCAACAATGGTTGTTGCTTTACCTATTGCTATCTTTGAAGTGTATATTCACGAACACAGATACAGACATGCGAAATTGGTCAAACAATTAATCATCTCAACAACAGAAAAAAAAGAAAAAAAAAGAAACCGGAAAGCATTAACAAAGAGGCACAAAGTAGTACAATAACAGTAAGATCAGAATTGAATTATAGACAAAGCATCAGAAAACCAACAGTAGTTGCTGCTTTGCATATTGATATCTTCAAAGTGTGTGCTCAGGATAACACATACAGACATACAAGATTGATCGAATAACATGTCATCAACTATTCCTTAGCACAGAATATGTTTTTGTTTGTTTTTATTTTTGTGGTGCTAGGAATCACACCCAGGCCTCAGGAACTCTGGGCCAATGCTCCCAAGCCCAGTATTTTTTTTTTTCCAAGCCCAGTATTTTGAATAAAAGAATGAAAAGATGAGCTGGGCGTGGTGGCACACACGCCTGTTATCCCAGCACTCAGGAGGCTGAGGCAGGAGGATTGTCACAAGTTTGAGATCAGCCTGAGCTATAAAGTAAGCTCAAGGCCAGCCTGAACTGCATAGAAAGACCCTGTCTCAAAAAGACCAAAGGGGAAAAAAAAAAAGATGAAAACCAGGTATGGTGCATACCTATAATCCCAGCATTTGGGAGGCTGAAGCAAGAGGATCACCATGGATTGAGGCCAGCCTGAACTATATAGGAAAACCCTATCAAAACAACTATTTTTAACAAAAGATAATCTTTAATGGCTTAAAATATAAATTACATATGTTATAATTCTGCAGATCAGAAATTGGGGTTTGAGCCAGGCATTGTGGCACATGCCTGTAATCCCAGCACTTGGAAGGTTGAGGCAAGAGGACTGTTGCAAGTTCAAGGCCAGCCTGGGCTACAAAGTGAGCTCAAGGCCAGCCTGAACTGCATAGTGAGACCCTGTCTCAAAAACAAAAACAAACAAACAAACAAAAAAATCAAAAACAAAAACAAAGAAATTGGGGTTTGGTTCATCTAGGCAGTTCGGTTCTGTTCTGTTTTGTAGTTCTGGTCTTGGCTAGTCTCAGGTCAAGGCAGGTTGGCGGCTGGTCTTGGATGGACCTGAGCAGAGATATTTATTCCTGCCTTTTGTCACTGTCTGTCCTCTAGCATGGTAACCTGGTTCTCATGGCTTTTTTTTTTAATGTTTTCTTTTTTTATATATACAAATATTTTATTTATTTATTGTTTTTCTAAGGTAGGGTCTTGTTATGTAGTTCAGGCTGACTTTAAACTCACTATGTATCCCCCAGGCTGGCCTTGAACTCCTTGGCAATCCTCCTTCCTCAGCCTCTCAAGTGCTGGGATTACAGGCTTGTGCGACCATGCCTGGCATAGTATATGCTAGATATTATTTCACTTGATCTTAGCCGAAAGGTCAAGAAGCAATTATTTCACTCCTTAAATCTAAGCCAGTTAGGCAGACATGGTGATGCCCTCCTGTAATCCCAGCACTGAGGAGGCTGAAGCAGGAGGATCACCATGAGTTCAAGGCCAGCCTATGCTACATAGTGAGTTCAAAGCCAGCTTGAACTACATAGTGAGACCTTGTCTCCAAAAAAAAAAAAAAAAAAGAAAGCTTGGTGTGGTGGTCCCCACTTGCAATCCCAGCACTTGACAGTCTAAGGCAGGATCCCTGTGAGCTCGAGGCAAGCCTGGGCTGCGGAGTGAGTTCAAAGCCAGCCAGAACTGCAGGTGAAACCCTGTCTCAGAAAAGAAAGCAAGAAAATCTGATTAACCAAAAAACTGTCAAAACTAGTAAGAAAGTTTATATCCAAATAAATATACAATAAAAAATATAAAAACCAGATGTGAGGGTGCGCATCTGTAATACCAGGCCTCAGGAGGCTGAGACAGAAGGAACACCATGAGTTGGAGGCCAGCCTGGGTTACATAGCAAGGCCCTGTCCCAAAAAACAAAAGAGCTGGGCGTGGAGGCGCACGCCTGTAACCTGAGCACTTGGGAGGCTGAGGCACCAGGATGGTTGTGAGTTTGAGGCCAGTCTGGGCTACGTAGCTTAGTACGTTAGGAGGGTTTGCCTAACATGTGGAAAGCCCTGGGCTCAAGCCCTAGTACTACCCAAACAAAGTACAACTGCTTCACAGGTACTACTGGAAGAATATTCCGGGTTAGATTGTTGTTTTTCATTCTTTAGATAGTCTCGCTGTGTAAAATACCTCTATCTATATCTGTAGATCTCTGGGTGCGTTTCATTCCTTTCAGATGGGAGAGTCAACCCCACCCCTGCCACATCCATCCTGGCCACCAGCAGAAGCCCTGTTCCATCATTTGGAACCATTTTCAGTTATTTAAACACTGGGGTCTTGCTTGTCTCTGCTTTTATAACAGTTTATTTATTATTTATTTATTTATTTATTGGGGAATCAGGGATCGAACTCAGGACCTTGTGCTTGCCGGGCAGGCGCTTATTCCCCTGAGCTATATCCCCAGCCCCTTTATAACAGTTTAACGTGACCTTCTCTTCTACCTTGTCTGTGTGACGGGACTCAGTTCCAGCATCATCTCCTTGCAGACCTCCACAGTCCTCACTCCCTACCAGGTCCTCCCTTTGCTCCCTGAAGTTGCACAGTGCAGACCTCGGTTCCCCTCCCTGAAATCTAAGCCCTGGTGTGCACAGGTCATAGCTTACTTATCTCTGTAGCTCCCAACCCACACAGGAGCTGAAATGTTATACAAATCTTGTTTGTTGGTTTGAGACAGGGTCTCACTATGTAGTGCAGGCTGGTCCTGAATGCACTTATATATCCCAGGCTGGCTTCAAACTCCTGGAGATCCTCCTGTCTCAGCCTTTCCCTTTCCAGTCTTGGGATTACAGGTGTGTACTTCCACATCCAGCACATTATACACACACACACACACACACACACACACACACACATATACATATATAAAATTTTAATATTTATTATATACAAACATTTATATAAATATATTATATATATATATATATATATATATTTTTTTTTTTTTTTTAGACAGGGTTTCACTTTTCAGTTCAGGTTGGCCTTGAACTCACTTTGTAGCCCAGGCTGGCCTTGAACTTGCAATGATCCTCCTGCATCAGCCTCCCAAGAGCTGGGATTACAGGAATGCCCCACTGTGCCTGGCGATGTTATACAAATTTAAGCTGTGTTGATGGAATGAATTACTTCTTTTCATTTTAAAGTAAAACAATGAACCCAGCCCAGTGGGGCATGCCTACAGTCCCAGGTAGTTGGGAGGCTGAGGCAGGAGAACTCTCATAAATTCAAGATCAGCCTGGGCTACATAGTGAGACCATTTTTGCCATTTCAGTTAAAATTCCTTGATAATTAGTGACATTTGTGTCTTCTTAACCATAACAATTCATGCTCATTGATCCACATGAGGGTCAGTCAGGCTGTTGCATGATCTTGGGTAAGAGGTTTATCTGCACTAGGCCTCAGTCAGTACATTTGTTGCAAAACACATGTAATCCCTAAACAAAATTTATTTTCATTTCCCACCCATGCTGTGCTGGGGCCAAACCCAGTGTTTCACATATGCTAAACTATACTTAGTCTTGTGATGCATTTCTCTTCTATTTTATTTTTGTCTTTTTGAGACGGGGTCTCACTATGTAGTTCGGGCTGGCCTTGAGCTCACTTTGTAGCCCAGGCTGGTCTTGAACTTGCAACGATCCTTCTGCCTCAGCCTCCCAAGTGCTTCTAATCTTTTCTTAGATTGTGGTAGTATTTGGGGGCTGGGAATGTGCCCCAGTGGCACAACGCCTGCCTGCCAAGCACAAGGTTCTCAGTTTGATTTCTGGTACCAACACATAAGTAAATCAATCAAAAATAGTATTTTTAAGAATGTAGTAACAACTGGGCATGGTGGCACAAGCCTGTAACCCCAGCACTTGGGAGGCTGAGGCAGGAGGATCATTGCAAGTTCGAGACCACCCTGGGTTACAAAGTGAGCTCAAGGCCTTCCTGAGCTGCATAGAAAGACCCTCTCTCTCAAAAAAAAAAAGAATGTAGTAACAAAAGCCGGGCCTGTAATCCCAGCACTCGGGAGACTGAGCCAGGAGGATCACTGTGAATCTGAGGCCAGCCTGGACTCAGTGAGTTTAAGACCAGCTTGAAACTGCATAGTGAAACCCTGTCTCAAAAAGAAAAAAAAATACAATGACATTGACTATGACATCTTGTTTCTTAGTGCTTGTACTTACTCATCCATGACAAGACATTCTCATGTGTACCTTCATAGACAACTTTAGGGGAAACCTTTTTTTTTTTTTTTTTGCGGTACTGGGGATCGAACTCAGGACCCTGCGCTTGCTAGGCAGGCGCTTATTCCACTGAGCTATATCCCCAGCCCCCATAGACAACTTTAAATGGCAGTATATACACAAGGCAAAGACAAAAACATTTGATATGCATAAAATGAAAATAATGTAGTTTTTACAAATGAAGACATAATATTCACTTTTTTCAAAACACTGCATATTCCTTAAGGAATGACTAATCATGTTCTTAACATCTTATTTTCTTCTCATAGCGCTGCATATGCTGCCAAGTGTCCGAGGCTGCACTGTGCAAGATGGGCCGGGTGAGTCCTCCTTTCTGTGCAAGTAGACTCTAAGGACTTCAGCGTTTGACCTGGTGACAGAGTGCTTAAAAGGGCTTCAGCAGAGGGCGTGGTGCTCTTTGCTCTGGCAGCACCATGAGAAGTGCCGCATCACACTGGGAAGTCACCTTTGCGCAGCTTCAGGATGGTTTGTGTATTTATAGCAAAAATGTTTATCATTTTGGTGCCCCATCAACAATTTCTGTCCCTTTTGGTTCTGTGTATTGAGAGCACAGACAGCACAGTCAGAGAATCAATTTAGGTTTAAGATTTCTGCCTTCTCAGAGCTTTCTTAGGAAGAAGTGCCTCCGAGTGACATTTATGCTAGTTTTGGGGACACTGCTAGTTTCTCTGGGGAACAGCAAACCCTGCTAAAAGGAGGTTACTCCTTTATCTTTTTTTTTTTTGTCTTTTTGAGACAGGGTCTTGCTATGCAGTTCAGGCGGGCCTTGAGCTCACTTTGTAGCCCAAGCTGGCCTCAAACTCGCAATGATCCTCCTGCTTCAGCCTGCCGAGTACTGGGATTACAGGTGTGCACGCCATGCCCGTCTAGGTTACTCCTCATGCCTCCTTGCTGACCTAGTAGCAAAGCCAGCTTCATCAAGTATGGTGGGTTTTACAAACATTGAGAAAAATAAACCCATTTTTGTCCACCCTGATTCCCACAAGTCACTTCCCATCCATTTGCTCCCGTTCTCCAGGGAGCCCTACACTTACTACCTCCCTTTCCTCACCTAGCAGTCCAGCTTCTAACACCCTTTCGAAGCTGCTCTTGAAGGTCACTAATGACCTAACTGCTGTATCCAGTGGCTTTTCCTCAGGGCCAACTTTACTTGATGTCTCTGCGAAATTTAATACGGCTGACCACCCCCTTTATTTTTGAAATGCTTCTCACTTGTAATTTATTACACTCACTCCTGATGACACTCCAGGTCAGGGCATAGAAATGTTAGCAAACCTGGCCAGTATGTGTTGAGTGTAACGTGCTTTCTGTGTTGTCTCTCACTTTTTTTTTTTGTCTTTTTAAGACAGGGTCTCCCTATGCAGTTCAGGCTGGCCTTGAGCTCACTTTGTAGCCCAGGCTGGCCTCAAATTCACCCCGATTCTTCTGCCTCGGCCTCCTGGGTGCTGGGATTACAGGTGTGCGCCACCATGCCCGGCCATTCTCATTTGTATAAGGAAAACGTCTCCCCATTTTACAGGAGAGAAAACTAAAGTTTAAAGGAGTTCAATAAACCCAGCACAGTGACTCACACTGTAGCAGAAAATGCCTCCCTGCCTCCCAGCCAGGATACTTCAGTTTGTTAGTTGCTCAGGTAATAGTTCCTGTTCCAGATTCGGTTGCTCCTGTCTCAAAATTAAAAATAGAAAATGGTTAGGGACATAGCTCAGTGCCAAGGCCCTGGGTTCAATCCTCATACTAGAAAAAGGGTTCAGTAACCCTAGAGTTTAAGCGCAGAGGCATGGCCCAAAGACTGGGATATGTCCCAGAGAGCCAGGAAGGATTTCTAGAGGTCAGTGAATACTGTTTTTCTTTGGTACGGGGGATCGAACTCAGAACCGTCTGCTTGGCAGGCAGGCATTTGTGCCGCTGAGCTGTGTCCCTGGTCCACTATTTGTTTATTTCTGCAAAAAAAGCCACTGGGCTATAGCTCAGTGGCATAAGTGCCTGCCTGGCAAGCACACGGTCCAGAGTTCGATTCCTAGTACCAAAAAAAAAAAAAAGCTACTGGGATTTGGAAAGGGAGTGTACTGGATCTATAGATCACTTTGCACAGT
This sequence comes from Dinomys branickii, assembly GCA_004027595.1. Taxonomy (NCBI): domain Eukaryota; kingdom Metazoa; phylum Chordata; class Mammalia; order Rodentia; family Dinomyidae; genus Dinomys; species Dinomys branickii. The sequence goes on from PVLD010000833.1 coordinate 231,234, forward strand.
ACTGTTCCTAACAATATTAAATCTTCTGATCCATAAATGTGGGACATCTTTCTGTTTCTAGATTTTTTTTTCTTCTTGTTTTTAGAAGATAGGGTCTCACTATGTAGCCCAGGCTGGCCTCAAGTTCACGAGGCTCCTCCTGCCTCAGTCTCCTGAGTTGCTGGGGTTACAAGCACCTGCCACCACGCTTACAATGATTACTGGTTTAGTTGCCTTACTTTTTACATCTATTCAAATTGTGTCTTTTTTTTTTTGAGACAGGGTCTCACTATGTAGTACAAGCTGGCCATGAACGCAGAGTGATCCTCTTGTCTCAGCCTCTTGAGTGTTTGGATTATAGCTATGTGCTACCACACCTGGCACTAATTCAATTATTTGTTTTGTACTGGGAATTGAACTAAGGACCTTGCACTTGCCAGGCAGGTGCTTTAGCCAATGAGCTATATCCCTGGCCCTAATTCAATTTGTTTTTGTACTGGGAATTGAACTCAGGGCCTTGTGCTTACCAGGCAGCTGCTGTGTTGCTGAGCTGCGTCCCCGGCTCTCTAATTCAATTTTTTTTTGTACCAGGAATTGAACTCAGGACCTTGTGCTTGGCAGGCTGGTGCTTGTGCCGCTGAGCTATATCCCTGGCTCTAATTCCATTTTTTTTTTCCTTGTCTTTTTGAGACAGGCTCTCACTATGCAGCTCAGGCTGGCCTTGAGCTCACTTTGTAGCCCAGGCTGGTCTCAAACTTGCGACAATCCTCCTGCCTCAGCCTCCCGAGTGCTGGGATTAAAGGTGTGTGCCACCATACACGGCTCTAATTCCATTTTTTAAAAGCTTGTTTTTTGTGGCCTAACATATGGTCTCTAATTACTTTACTTGACAAATGAACATGAAGCACATGGAGTGAAGTGACTTGCTAAAGGTCATTTAGTTATGGTCCTGTCTTTTTTTTTTTTTTTTTGCGGTACTGGGGATCGAACTCAGGACCCTGAGCTTGCTAGGCAAGCACTTATTCCAGTGAGCTATATCCCCAGCCCCTAAAGGTCATTTAGTTAAAGTTAGGACTACAGCTTAGGTGTCTTGATTCTTCGTCTTTTAACACTGAAGATTGCAAATAATAGTGTAACAAGCATTTAGAGCTCCTTTGGCTAAAAACAGTGACTCTTGACTTGGACCTCAAATGTCCAGTGGGTAAACTACAAAGCATATGAAAATTTGGTATCTCAGCACTTCTGTTTAGCATGTCTGCTTTGCTCTAGGTCATTGTCTTTCGCAGTCACCTAGGATTCCAGGAACAAGTCTGATCTCAAAAAAAAAAGTCTAACCTCATCCACAAACGTCTTGGGATGAGTGAAAACTACCCTAAGCAACAGCAACTTTTTTTCTGTTTTTTTTTTTTTTTTGGTCTTTTTTTGAGACTGGGTCTCACTATGCAGTTCATGCTGTCCTTGAGCTCACTCCCTAGCCCAGGCTGGTCTTGAACTCGCACTGATCCTCCTGCCTCAGCCTCCCGAGGGCTGATATTATAGGCATGCACCACTATGCCTGGCAGCAATAGAATTTTGGATGCTCAATGCTGCGGACAAGGTCCCACTGACCAATCTTGAGATAATGATCAACTAGACTACCACATGATCGAGACTACTTGAGTATTTATATTTCTGCTCACCTTATCTACCTGTATTTTACTTTGGATTTCTGAGACAGAGTCTTGCTATGTAGCCCAGGGCTTGCCTCAAATTCCATCCCCAGCCCAGTTTTTTTTTTAGACAGGGTTTCATTATGCTGTTCAGGTTGGCCTTTATCTCACTTTGTAGCTCAGACTGGCCTCAAACTCACAGTGATCCTTCTACTTCAGCCTACTGAGTGCTGGTATTACAAGCGTGAGCTACCACATCCAGCTCCCAGCCCAATTTTTTGAGACAGTTTCCTCTAAATTGGCTAGGTTGGGCTCAAATTTGTGATTCTACCTCACGCTCCCAGAGTGCTAGGATTATGGGCAAGCCCCTGCATACCCAACTCCTGTTGTTTTTGTTTGGTACCGGGACTCAAACCCAGGACCTTGTACTTGCTAGACAGGCACTTGTGCCACTGAGCTACATCCCCAGCCACTTAATGTTGTTAACGGTATCGCTACACATTCTAGTGACTTAGGGTGGGTAGACATAAGGTCAGTTTTTTTTTTTTATTCTGCTCTGAAGATTATTCTCAACCTTGTATGATGCCACATACCTGTAATCTCAGCCCTCCAGGAAGCTGAGGCAGGAGGGTTGTGAGGTGGAGGCTGGCCTGGGCTACCTTAGGAGTTCAAAGCCAGTCTAGACTACATAGTACTGAGACTGTCTTAAAGAAAAAGAAAAAAAAAACAGTGCCACATCTGATTAACTCTTGTATTTTCCTATTCATCCTATTTATGCTGTTACCATCTATTATCTTTTGTGTAGACTACCGTACCAGGCAGATAATTTACCTGTTTAACTACTGCTGTATCCGGTACTAATTAATGTCTTTCTAAAGTATAACCATGAAGGTGTCATCTTCTATGTGATCATCAAAAAATAGCGCCCTTGGCTGTGGGTGTAGACCAAAGAACACATGCTCAGCATGCGTACTCCAGGGCTTGGGTTTAGTCCCTGGCACCAAGTCAAACTACTCCATTGTGCCCACAGAATAGGATCCGGTCTTCTTCGTTTGTTATGCAAGGGCCTTTCATAGCTTGATTCCTACCTGTTTATCCCACACCTACAGCAGGACACGCATCCGCACCTCTGACTTTAGGGACAGTAAAAGGGGCTGGGGATCCTGTCAAAAGCGAAATAACCAGGGTCAATGGCATACGAAGCAATCCCTGAAGTGCATTATTCCTGCCTCCCGACTCGCAACTTGAGCGTGGTCCACGTCTTGCGCATCATTTCCCCTGGGTCACAGGCACTTGTAACAAATTCCCCGCTTCTATCCATTTTGGAACTTAGTAGAAAGAAGGCCAAAGAAGAAAAAGATCAGTGTGGAAGAAAACAAGTTGGGGTGCCAAAACAGGAGTCCCCCACTTCCTTGCAAACGATGGCCGGGTCCAATTCTTTACTCCGGGCCGAGTCTGAAAAAGTTCCAGGCCGGGGCAGAGCACTTTGATCTTGCCGAAGAAGGCCTGCCATTACGAAACCTCGGTTTCTCTTCCCACAGGCCAGGTCACACCCCTCGGTCGGGGCCTAGGCTCATCTTGCTGGCTCTCTTCAGGCAACGTCCACGCCGACCCAGTGCCCAGCCGCCTTGGCTCCCTTGGGGATGCTCTGCTCCACAGTCGCAGTTCCCGCCTTGGTGCTTCGGCGCGCCCTGAGCCGACTGAAAAGGGGAGCTCCCCTAGTCCCAGCCTCTTCTGGCGCCGAGTTCCAGGACCCGCCCCCCCCCGCGGCAGTTGCCAGGGAGCGGTTGCCATAGAGCTGAGCAGTTGTCCGCGTGCGCAGGCGGAAGTCCCGGATTGAGGCGCCGCCATTTTTGCTGCCCGGACGCGGAGCGAGAGGTTGAGAGAGTCGGAGACGTTATCCGCTTCCATCCGTCGCGCAGACCCTGTCGGAGCCGCTGCCGCTATGGATGATCGGGAGGATCTGGTGTACCAGGCGAAGCTGGCCGAGCAGGCTGAGCGATACGACGGTAAGTTGGGGGGGCAGCGGGGGGCTGGAATTGTCGGACCCTCTGCCGCCGCCCACAGAGGCCGGGAACGGGAGACAAAATGGCGGCATCGTTTCCGAGCTTGGCCCGGGGACGTGGATTCGGGAAGCAGGAAATGGCTTGTGGGCTCCTGGAGCAATGGGAGGCTCCAGCCCCAGGAATTTGACCCGTTTAGTGTCCTAAGCTACAGACGCTCGGTAGCTAGGAGGCCCAGGCAGTAGGGTGGAGGAGGTGGTTGTAAGATGGCGGCTGGGGGGAGGGCGAGTCCCTAGGGGGGGAGGGGCAGGAGATGGCGGGTGCTGTCTCTGGGCGAGCTGTCCCCAGGGGAGCTGCTGGGACAGTCTTGGGAGGTGAAGAACAATTGGGTGGGGCGATTGGGAAAGAAACACCCGCCACATGGGAGACAGCGGTGACTTGGAGCTGTAGCGCGGGCGCTTTTCAGGGAAATATGGCGGGTGGGGGCGGTGGCTTTTCCCCGGAGGCCCAGTGCGGGGCGGCGGCCGTGGAGTCTCACAAAGAAGAGCCTTTTCAAGCGGAGGGCTTCTTCGTGCGTGTGGTGGTGGGCCCGTCGGGGGCTGGGGAGGAGAGCGGGGATCCCTGCAGGTTCCCCTCGGGCGGAGGAAGGTTGCGATGCTGAGATCGGGTTTCCCCCGTAGGCCGGCACACCTTGTGGTTGAGAGATTTGGGGTTTTTCAGCCGTGGTTTCCGTGGAGGTCCCGAAGAGCCTCTGCTGCGCCCTTTCCTCGGACTCACGCTCGGAGAGGCCGAAGTTGCTGTAACGTGTCTCTGGCTCTGTCGGCACTGGGTTCTGGAGGATGGAACATCGAATATGGAACCGCGAGTCGCGGAGCCCGTGACTCGCACAGCTACAGCTTTTGTAGCGGTCGTGCCTCAGTCTACCCCTTTGTAGAGATGATGACCCTCCGCTCGCACGCACCATGACGACACAAGGGGAAGACCTGTTGAAACATAATTACAAAATACGTTTAGTAGCTGTATTTCGATGGGAGTCTTGGAATGCGTGTTCGTACTTCGTGATCTTCACCTATTCCAGGCACTCACTTGAGTTAAGGGGTTTTGGGATTGTGACTATAGGAGATTCTGTTACTGTCTGTCTTTCCATTTCAAGTATGTGGTTTTACGCACACCTTTTAGTAGTTCCTCTTTGTTCCTCTGATGAGGGGAGCGTGCTAGGGATGGAACCCGGGTCAGCCAGGCGGAGCAGGGGGGCAGGGCAGGGCAGGGCAAGGCAGGTCTTTGACAGTGAACAAATACCCCCCCCCCACGACCTCATGTTATTCATTTGATTTTTCCAGTCATTTTTCAGAAGTTCATCGAAATGCCATTGTCTGTCTAGTCAGCCTGAGACAATTTTATTTTGTAGTCTCACACTCTAGGTTTTGGACCTAGATGGGTGAGTTACCCATACATTCTTTAAGCTAGTATTAAAGAGAAAAATGACATCTTTGATTCCTGTGGTTTTTAATGGCCTTTGTGGGGTGGGATGAGATAACGGTTGGAATTGAATGTTATCGATCCTTAGGTTTTTCCTAATTTAAGACACGTAAGTTTTAACGTGTAGAGTCCTTTGCTTGAATGTCAGTTTGGTCTTGTGAATAGCTTCAGGGCTTAGACCTAGTGTAGCATCAGAAATTAGTGTTCAGGGAGTTAAAAAGCGGGAGAGAAGGTTTGTAAAACTCAAATGAAGGGAAGATACTGAACTAAATTTTGTCTTGATTTTTAAATTACTATTTCTATCGAATAAGGTTCTTGTTGAGAGTAGTAGGGAGAATAGGGTGGAAAAGTACAGTTCAAGGTCAACCTTGTCTTTATTCAGTGTAGGTAAAAATCAGAGAAGTGTGCTTGTAATGGAAGTCTGCCTTTTCATGCCTCAAGTAAGTTCCCCTCTTAATCTAATGTCCTGGGGAGGAAATTTGAGATTACATTTCAATATTTTACGGTTTGTGAGGATTTAGACCCAGCCTAAACTTGCTGTGATAATCAAAAAGGTAAGGGTAAGGCTTCTCAAAAAAAAAAAAAAAATCTGAAATCTAATTTTACCTTTTTTTCAAACAGAATCTTGCTGTGTAGTTCAGGCTGTCGTTGAACTCAAAGCAATCCTCCTCTCAGGTGGTGTGATTGTAGGCTTGTACCACCAGGTCCAGTCGTTTTTTTTTTTTTTTTTTTTTTTTTTTTTGGCCTTTTTGAGAGAGGGTCTCGCTATGCAGTTCAGACTGGCCTTGAGCTCACTTTGCACCCCAGGCTGGCCTCGAACTCCCTACGATCCTCCTGCTTCAGCCTTCGAGTGCTGAGATTACAGGTGTGTGCCACCACGCCTGGCCTTAGTGCTGAGAGGATTTTTGCTCATAGGATTGTTCAGATAAAACTACATAGTTACTGTTTGTTGCATCCCTGTGAGGCTTTAAAGGTAGTTCTAGTTCCAGCACTTGGGAGGCTGCTCAGCAGGAGGAGCTTTGCGAGTTCGAGACCAGCCTGGAATACAAAATGCTCAAGGCCAGCCTGAACTGCATAGCAAGACTGCCTCAAAAAGGCAAAAAAAAAAAAGGGGAGGGTTAGCTGCAAGGTTGAGAAGGTCCTCTGTGAGACTGTTGGGATGGGAAAGGGAGAGGACAGTCATCAGAAATTAACCTTTGTGTCTACTCCTTTGTTGAGTGCTGTGATTCCATTTTGTTAAAGTGACAGGGTGATCTCATAGTTACTAGTCACTAAACAATTGTCTCAGGTGTAGGGAAATGAGAGTACTTTGGAACAATAGGAATTTTGGGTATTTGGATATGGTAGGATTTCCAGTTGCTGTTTTTAATGTTACTATCCAAGGTTGGTCTTTTATTTTGCCTGTTATGTGGAATCTAGCCCCTAAACTTTAATCAGTTAAATTTCAGTTAACTGTAATGGAGAATTTAAATCAATTTTTATAGATTATTTAATGGGACTGGAGGAAAGACTTAAGCCGTGTTCAGGAGCAGGATGATTTGGAGGTTGAGTAAGAAATACTGAAGTTGGGGATGAAAATGCCTCACCTTGACAAAATGGAGTATCCTATCTGTAACAAGTCAGTAGTCTAAGAATAATTTTATGTTGTTTGTAGTCATTTGTTTGTATTCTTGAAACAAGTTTTACTTTCCATACTATACTAACCACATCAGTGAAGAAAAGTAGGAACTATAGAGTGAAAGAAAGGAATACTTTTCCCTTTTGGGGGCACAGGGGAACATACCATGTTTGGGCTTGTGTGATATTTGCTCTGTCCTTTCCTAATTTCCGTGGAGATTAGCTCCATAGTAGGTGGGGGTAAAGTGTTAGTGGGCACTTTTGGTTCACTGTCATACATAAATGCTAGGATTCTCTTCTGAGTCACTTGAAAACTGCCCTTTTGAAACACTAAAACCTTGCTTCTAGAAGTGGAGTTAGTGAAGGTTTGGGGAGCATGTTTTGAATTATTCCTTAATGCATGTCTTATAGGGGAAATAGGTCACAAATTATTAAAAGCATTTAGTTGGCAAATTCTTTTGAGTATAGTTCAGTGAGTTTCTAGTGCTGTTTCAGTTCACGGGCCATACCGAATAAATGTAATGTTTCCCTTACCTGACAGCAGAGCAGAATTGGATAATGCAGTTTTTATATATTTTGGTGGTACTGGGGATTGAACTCAGGTCCCTGTGCGTGCTAGGCAAGCACTCTACCACTGAACTGTGAGCTACACAGTCCCAGCCCAATGCCGTTTTTTTTTTTTTTTTTTTTAGGAATCCCGTGTACAGGTGACTTTTTTAGTCTTTGTATTTAAGAGATGCTCTGTTATACTGTAGAAGTGGCCTTAAACTCACTGTGTATCCCAGGATGGCCTTGAACTTGCAGCGTTAGCTCCTGCTCACCTTTCAAGTGCTGGGATGACAGGCATGAGCAGCTATACCTGGCTTATACATTATACATCCGTGCAGTTTTATTCCTGTTTCATTCCATTATGTTGTCTTGGACAAGCTTGGATGCAATGGGATCATGAAGCACTGATTTGAGGGGATGGGTGAAGCCTTTTACTGTGGACATGAAATCCTTTTTTTTTTTCCTTTTTGAGACAGGGTTTCACTATGCAGTGCAGGCTGGCCTCAAATTTACAGCAGTCCTCCTGCTTCAGCCTCCGGAGTGCTGGGATTATAGGTGTGCACCACCTGGCCGGGCCTATTAAATCCTTTTCACTTTTATATAAAAGTTTGATTTCAGTCTGTGATGTAGGAAGAATACTTAAAGCACGTATTAAGCTGAGCAAATTTTGAAGTGTAAGCAAGCACATTGAAAATCTATACATGGGGGGCTGGGGATATAGCTCAGTGGAATAAGCGCTTGCCTAGCAAGCGCAGGGTCCTGAGTTCGATCCTCAGTACCGCAAAAAAAAAAAAAAGAAAAAAGAAAAAAAAATCTATACATGGGTCTGGGGATATAGCTCAGTGGAATAAGTGCCTGCCTAGCAATCGCAGGGTCCTGAGTTCGATCCCCAGTACCGCAAAAAAAAAAAAAAAGAAAAAAAAGAAAAAATCTATACAAACAAACTTCATAATTGTTTTATTGGTCAAGGGAGTAGGAATTATTTTTGGAGGGAAGCAGTCCTGGGGATAAAAACCAGGGCTTTACACCTGGTAAGCAAGCACTATCATTGAACTATATTCTCAGCCCTAGAAATTTTATATATATATATATAATTTTTTTTTTTTGCCTTTTTGAGACAGGGTCTTGCTATGCAGTTCAAGCTGGCCCTGAGTTCACTTTGTAGCTCAGGCTGGCCTCGAACTCAAACCGATCCTCCTGAGTGCTGGGATTACAAGCATGCGCCACCATGCCTGCAAGTTTCTTGATTTTTTTCAAAAATTTATTTTTTTGTACTGGGAATAGAGCTCAAGACCTTGCACTTGCCATGCCGGTGCTGTGCTGCTGAGTTATATCCCCAGCCCCAAGTTTCTTGATTTTAATTTGGTATACTAAGTGACATTTCAGTCAAGTAACTTTTTAAAAAAATTTTTTGTCTTTTTGACACAAGGTTTCACTATGCAGTTTAGGCTAGTCTAGAACACATTTTGTAGCCTAGACTGGCCTCAAACGCATAGCAGTCCTCCTGCCTTAGCCTCCTGAGTACTGGGATTACAGGTGTGCACATCATTCCTGTCAGGAATTTTTCTACATTATTTCAAGAAAACTACTTGTGTATATACAAATAGTAATGACAGGCATAAAGGAAAGGCTGGACTTTTATAAATATTAAATATAACATGTATACAGAGCTTCACAACTCATGGACTGTTTTCTCAAAAATCTATTTCATTTGGTAATGTTGAAGTAAATAGCTATGAGGCTCGGATGGAACTCAATGGCACAAGCACCTGCCTCACAAGCGGAGGTCCCAAGTTTGGATTCCAGCATCAAAGGAAAAAAAATGAAGTAAATAGCAGTGATCCTATAGTGGTTAGTACTCTTGTGTGTTACTTCCAGTTTCTGGTTTGGGAAAGTGAATCTGAGACACTACACTGATTTTTTTTTTTTTAATTGCTGATCAGCTAAAGCCAGAACTTGGAGCTTTTTTTTTGTGTGTGTGGTATCAGGGATCAAACTCGGGACCTTGCACTTGCCAGGCAGGCGCTTATGCCACTGAGCTATAGCCCCAGCCCCCTAAAGCCAGAACTTGCCCACTGACCTTTAGATCACTCACAGAACAACTATATTAACTAAGGTAGTGCTTTTGTGGGGAGGAGTGGGGGTATGCTTATTTCTATAGTGATTACCTCAAATACAAATGTCTTTTTTTGTGCGTGGCACCAAATGGTAGTATTTTGATATTTATGATTTGGTTGGTATCCTTTGTGTGTGGGTGTGGGTGTGGGTGTGGGGGGGTGCTGAGGCCATATCCAGAGTCCTATCCATTTTGAATTTCTTTTTTTTTTTTTTTTTTTTTTTTTGCGGTACTGGGGATCGAACTCAGGACCCTGCGCTTGCTAGGCAAGCGCTTATTCCACTGAGCTATATCCCCAGCCCTCCTATCCATTTTGAATTGTAGGTAAATTCTCTTTGGGCCTCTCTAAAGCACCAGGAACCCCCGCCCGCCCATTGAACCCAGGGCCTTCCAACTGAGCTACATTCCATCTTCTGCTTGAGTGTCCCAAAATGTTGGGATTATAGGTGTATGACATCATGCCCAGCTACCTGCTGCTTTTTTTCAAAATGTAAAGTCCCCTTTAAAGGCATAGAAAAGGAAATGAAAATGAAGAATTTTAGGTAATCTCAGAATATGTATACACAAGCAAGGTTTTTTTGGGGGGGCCGTACCGGGGATCAAACTCAGGACCTTGTGCATGACAAGCAGGCACTTCCGCCGCTGAGCTATATATCCCCAGCCCACAAGTAAGTTTCATTACTTCCCTGTTTTGGTTTGTTTTCTTTTGAGACAGGGTCTCACTGTGTAGTTTGAACTGGCCTTGAATTCAGTGTGTAGCTCAGGCTGGCCTCAAATTCATGGTGACTCTTGGTTCAGCCTCCCAAGAAGTGGTGTGACAGGTGTATACTGCCAGGCCAGGCTCTTTTTTTTTTCTTGAGAGTCTCATGTAGGTCAGGCTGTCTTCAAACTTTGGGCAGCCTTCTACTTCAGCCTCCTGAGTGCTGTCATTACAGCTATGTGCCACCCTACCCAGATCCAGTCTTTCTTGAAATGCTTATTTTGGAATAGGATCTAAGTTGCCCAGCCTGACTTTTTTCATGTTTGTTTTTGTTTCTTTTGAGACAGGGTCTCACTATGCAGTTCAGGCGACCTTGAGCTCACTCTGTATCCCTGGCTTGTCTCGATCTCATATTGATCCTCCTGCCTCAGCCTCCTGAGTGCTGGGATTACCACGCCTGGCCAGCCTGACTTTAAATCTTCTAAATTTTCAGTACTGTCTCATCCTCCTTAGTAGCTGGGTTATAGGTTATCATGCCTAGTTTTCTTTTTTTCCCATCTTTGTCTCAATGAATGCTTGGGTTAAAATTAGAACTTTTTCTAGGATGGGCAAAGGTTGGCATGTGATTCAAAAACGTTCCAAACTGCCTAGAGGAACAATAATCGAACATAGCTACTCTTATTTGAAATGGTCCGTTAAGGGCTGGGGATATAGCTCAGTGGAATAAGCGCCTGCCTAGCAAGTGCAGGGTCCTGAGTTCGATCCCCAGTACCGCCAAAAAAAAAAAAAGAGAGAAATGGTCAGTTAATTTTGGTACAAACAACAAATTTGAGTTGCCAACAGACTTGTTTTGAATTCATAAAATACTTATGCTTGCAGGGTGAGATGATACACTTGGGAGGCTGAGGCAGGAGGATCACTGAATTTGAGGCCAGCTTGAACTGTGCAGTGTAACCCTGTCTCAAAAAAAAAACCCAAAACCTAAAAAATAAAAGGTCACAGGTAACAGTAAAATGTCACCAGGTTTGAACAAGCTTGTAATCCCAGCACTGAGGAGACTGAGATAGGAGAATTGCCATAAATTTGAGGCCAGGCTGGGCTACATAGCAAGACTGTGTTTCAGAAAACCTCGTCCAGATTTATCATCCAAATTAGGACACCTTGAAAACAAGAGGTACTTTATAAATTTGCTAGAACAGCTGGCGTAAATGGTAATTGTATTAGGTGACATATTGGCCTTAAGGCAGTGATGGTGAACCTGTTAGCCTTTCAGTGATGGGCCACTATTGCCCTAAGGGGATCCTAGTTTAGGGTGTGTGTGGGCGTGTGTGATTTTTGTTAGGTAAAATGCAGGCCAGTCTTGAATTTTCTGGGTAGCCCAAGAC